>BPLR01009564.1:0-75763 GCA_021605095.1 Caerostris extrusa | reverse complement strand
ATTGCTTTAATATCTGCACTTAACTTCACACTGAAATAGCAGATTCAACGTTACCTATGGTGCATGCACCAATAAAACACTTGCTTCACTACAGCCGTAGTAATAAGGTGAAGAATTGTTTCTCTAATGGAAAGTCTCATATTTGAGCTACTCACTAGTAAAACATGGCTACTACAAAAAGTTGAGAGGGTCCTTCAGAAGATGGCAGGGCAGAGCTCTTTGAACCTCACGTCAACAAGAATGAGTGCTACAACAAGTACTGAAACAACTAAGTGTTCTGCACCATTTGACGCTGATGCATATTATTTAGCATTCTTTAATTTTATTCCTAATATCTGCATTTGACTTCATACTGAAATAGCAGATTCAGCGTTACCCATGAGCATGTACCACAAAAATCCTTGATTCACACAGCCATATTAATAAGGTGAAGAATTAATTTCTCTAACGGAAAGTATCATATTTGAGTTACCACGAAGAAAAACACTCGTGTACTCAACTCTACAAGAATTGCAGTGGCACAGTTTTCCTTTTGAAACAAGCATGTTGGAGAAGCTGTCCTTCAGAAGATGGCAGAGTCTTCCTTTGAACCTCACTTCGACAAGAGTGAGTACTACAACAAGTACTGCAAGTACTAAAAACAACTAAGGTTCTGCACCATTTTGATGCTGATGAATGTTATTAAGCATTATTAATATCTGTACTTTGACTCTCACATTGAAATAGCAGATTCAACGTTATCTAAGGTGCATGCACCGCAAAAGCCTTACTTTACTGGCACACATAGTAATAAGGTGAAGAATTGTTTTTTCTAATGTAAAAGTCTCATATTTGTGCTATTCACGAGGAAACATTCCTGTACTCAACTCTACAAGAATTATAGTGGCGCAAGTTTTTCTTTTTTTGAAGCAAGCATGTTAAAGGGGTCCTTCAGAAAATGGCAGGTCTGAGCCTTTGAACCTCATTTCGACAAGAATGAGTACTACAACAAGTACTGGAGTACTAAAACAACTAAGGTTCAACACCATTTTGGATGCTGATGCATATTATTAAGCATTCTTTTTAATCTTTATTAATATATGCACTTAACATCACACTGAAATAGCAGATTCAACATTACCTAAGGTGCATGCACCACAAAACCTTTTCTTCACTACACACATAGTAATAAGGTGAAGAATTGTTTTTCTAATGGAGAGTCTCATTTTGGGTTAAACACGAGGCAAACATTCATGCACTCAACTCTACAAGAATTACAGTTGCACAAGTTTACCTTTGAAGCAAGCATGTTGAGGGGGTCCTTCAGAAGATGGCAGCTCTGAGCTCTTTGAACCTCGTTTCGACAAGAATGAGTGCTACAACAAGTACCGTGAGTACTGAAACAACTAAGGATCTGCTCCATTTTGGATGTTGATATATTAAAACAATCTTTAATTTCATTCTTTTAATATCTGCACACACCTGAAATAGCAGATTCAACGTTGCCTAAGGTGCATGCACCACAAAACCCTTGCTTCACTACACCCATAGTAATAAGGTAAAGGATGGTTTTCTAACGGAAAATGTCATATTTGTGCTACTCACGAGGAAAACACTCATGTACTCAACTCTATAAGAACATGTTTCCAAACCACAAGCTAGCACATGGTAATGTGACATTAGTAAAAAAAAAAATAGTCTATGTAACAAAAACAATAATCTCGAATAATATGCTCTTTTTTTCATCAGAATGTATATTGTATTGTAATGTATATGCCTGGGATTCCTACAACTATGAACATTTGTTAAGAGTACCTAGCCAAATAAATTGTTATTATTTATTTATTTGTTTGCAAATTATTTACATTGATTTGAAGAAGTAAAACTTTTTCATTTTCATTTCGATAGTAAAAAAAAATGCCTACTGGAAAAACTGCTTTAGTTTTATCATCGGCTATGCACTTGTGTAGGAGCCTCAAAACAAGAAGGCATGATACTTATTGGAGTGAAGTATTTTCAAAGAAATCACACGAACTTTTGTTCATTATAAGGCAAAAAAAATATGTATTATGAAAAACATATAATACTGCAACGAAATTTCTTCTGCAAATACCTTCCTATCCAGTATGGCAATAATTAAATTTTGGCACCCGATGAATAAACACCTGAGCATCAAAATATCGAGTTGGTGTGTAAAAGGAGAGATTCCAATTTAGACCTAATTTTAGTTGAATTTGATTCACTCTCTGTTTTCTTTGAATATATCAATACCTTGCGTATAGGTTCAACCAAAGTATATGTATATTTAAGAAAGAACGTGCAATTGAATAAAAGAAAGCAAAGAATAACCAAATGAAGATCGCCATTCGATGATGTCGACAAAAATTATTGTACCAGGACAGAAGACAGCTTCAAGAAGGCAGCCGTCTTCCTAGAAAGACGATAGAATATGGGGACAGAGCGCTCATTCAAGCATCTATCACAACACCTGTTTCTGCATACAATATAATTCGTACATATAAAAGAGATACATATGATTGCAAGACCTGTAAAAACGAGACACCTGCGACCGAAGAAGCTGTCATTCCGGTGATATTGTCCACAATAGTTGACTTAGCAGAACACAACTTCAAGAAAGCAACGGTCATCCTAATCTATATACCTGTGACCGAAGATCTCCATTCGATGTCGACCAAAATGGTTGGACTATTGTATTATTCTTATTTTTCACCATTGATAGAGAAAAATAAGAGCAATACAGAAAAAAGATTTTAGAGGTTTTGCCATCTGGGAGAACTCGAAACCTTAATCATTCAATCCAACGGTTTAAATCGTAGATTCTATATCACACTCATCCCCAAATCTACTATTTTTTTTTACTGTAGGGTATGTCGCCAGAATCAAAACCATCGTCCTCTAGCACGATAGTTAGCTCAATAACTTTGATCACATGTAAGACGAAAGCACTTAAGTGTCACCAAATAAATGAACTATCATCATGAATAAGCTCACGTAATATTTAATTTTTTTTTAAAGAATCATCAAATAGCACACGAAATTTAGAAATAAAAAATCAAACTGAAAGTGTTGAAGTTTTTATTCTGATTCACTTTTCTCCTCAACACACTTTTTAAGACCCCAGGATTGAGAAGCTTTTAAGCAAAAACTTAAAGGTAGTAAAAGATCACGAATCTTCCTCCAAGGCGAAATTTTATTTCTTAATACCGAAGACAGTCAATCCGGCAGGAGAAGGAAAAAGTTATTCGCGTACATTATTTCAGGCATTATATCAATATGAACAGAGCTTAGTACACTGAATCAGATTCCAAAAAGCAAAAATTCCATGAAAGTCCGGGAATAAATTTCTGGGAATTCTTAAATGGAGGAGAGAATATTTAGAGGTGGAGTTCAGAAAATATGAAACAGAATTATTAATAGTAAATTATTATTATATATCATATTCAATTAGAGTTCAGAGAGCTGAAATTAATGCATTTATTAAATGAAGTAGAATTTAATCACATGGAATGTTTTGTGAATTTAAGTTAATAATTCTGAATTCTCTGAATTCAGATGTTTTAATTTTAACCAATTACAGAAATAATTCAAAGTTTTGCCACATTCAGAAGAGTCTATCCAGACTGAAGGAAGTTTATGTCTGCTTTAATGAAGAAATCACTATTTGTATAACTGTAGGTATTTAATTTCAATTCAGTGATTGGTTGATTTTTTGTAGACGCTAGTAATATATACATATATATTACTAGCATCTACAAAATGCAAATATATATATATACATTTTATCTTAAAAATGGCACTTTATTTCGCGATTTTTTAATCATGAAATACGATTTAAAAGATATTTGATTATATAATGAATTTATAAAAATAGAGAACTTAGCAACTTACAAAATAACTAAAGGAATGATATTTCACAAAAACGAAACTAAACAAATCAAAAGGGTTGGGATACAAAAAAATTACTTAACCTCTTCAAAGTCACGGACATCTAAGTGCTTTTTTAAAAATTAAAATCATTCTAACTGAAGGTGTAACCGGGCTCCCTCCCACGCACTGCAAGAGCGCCCTTTGCGGCGTACAGAAGAAATCGTCAGTAGGCATCGAGACTCTCACCAGAGAGGACGTACAGAAGAGAACGTAACTGCTGCCTCAGAGATGTTTAGTTTAGTCTCTCACCCCGAGAGAAGATATTGTTAGCATAATCCTGTGCATAATTTAGCCTGCAAGCTCTCATCCTGAGAGGAAGTATGTATCCTGAGTAAAGGAAGTATATCTCATGCATAAATGCAAACCTGAATATCTTTATTTTCAGCGTAGTAGTGGAGAAGTGTTGTGTGTTAAATATTTGTTAATAATTGTGTTGTTCAATTTTGTTTAATTAAGTTTGTAGTTAATTGTGTTGTTTATGTGGTATTTACGTGCTTGTAAATAAAGCTATGTGTTTTTAAATTTGTGTCTCAACCCATACCTAGATCCAGCTGCACAAATAACCGACGAACACTACAAAAAGAAATTAAAAACCGTTCTAAAACACTCTTCAAAACAAAAAAAAAACTCAACTGCATCACCATTGATAATACAGAATGATTCAAAATGATTTCCCAGATTGTAAAGTTTTATTGTTGTTGCCCAGATTGTAAAGTTGAAGCCGTTATACATCTAGTATAGGCCGAGACGTTATAGATATTATTAATAACCTCGAGGGCCAGCTGACTCCTCTCCTCTTCATTAACATCTCCTCTTTATTAACCATTATCGCTTCTTCAAATAATACTTACTTACTGCGCCATATTCATGTTTCGTTTTCTGTGGTGATAGTAGTGAAACAATTCCTTCCACCAACGCGTTTGTATCTTGCTGGCGTTGATTTCTATAGGAAAAGTAATATACGTTACACAGATGCATACGTTTGGTACATCAAAGCTTTCACATTCACATGGCCATTTGTACCACCGGCGGTGACATGGATGTTTGATGGTGGTTCGGAATCCACGTTAAACTGTAGGTCCCGGTCTAATTAGCCTAAAGTGTGCAATGAATGGCCGTAGAGCGACAAACTAAACTATACCTTTCCACATTCACATATCTGTTTCCCCACATATATGTTTTCAAATTAAAAAATTAAGGCAACATTTAAATTTTTTGCTTCATATTATGCAAATTTATTTCTAAATTAAAAACTCCTACAAGACGCTACGTTAAGAATATTTATAAAACCAAATGTTTCACCTTATCAAAACTGGAATTAGAGAAAAGGTTTCGAATAAACTTTCATTATTTTATTTTTATTTTCATTTTTATTCCTAGATTAAATTCAGTTCTTTATTAAAGTACACAATAAAATTCGGTTTACTGAAATGCGCACACCTGGACTAGCGGCTAAATCTAAGTACCCCAATTTAAAAAAAATGCAAAAGGCCATTAAAGAGCATTTCCTGAAATTAAAAGTACTCCTAATGAAGAATACGTGCCTAAAATACCCCAAAAATGTACTGTTTTTGCTCCTTTTTTTTTTTTTTTTTTTTGACGCACTGTAGCTTTTGTAGAACACTGCTAGCTTTGTTCTGCACCAGAAAAGGGTTTAGAGAATACTTTTTTTTACTTTCTCTTTCTTTCTTTTCTTTTCGAATAAAATTAAGAGGATTACTTCATTTAATAATACAGTTTCCTTTTATTCATTAACAAAGCATTTTAGTTCTTTTTTTTTTATATATTTAATTCGAGAAAAGAGTTTTCAATTCCAAAAACGAAGAAGACGAGATTGGAACAATGCGTTTTTCGTTCCGCCATTTTTTTTTTTTCCATTCAATTCTTTCTTTTCTCTCTCTCTCTCTCTCTCTCTCTCTCTCTTTCACCTAAATTTACGTTATTGTGAAAGTAAAATCGCGGAAAGAGAAAGCTATTAGAAAAATATTTTCCAATGGGAGAATTTTTTTTTTTTTTATTCCTGCTTGACAAATATTATTAGGAATGGAATTTAGAATTAAGAAGTTAATTACACAATAAAGAAATTGTGCCTATACGTTTTTAAGTTTTCGAATATTTATTTTTCTCAAATGAGCATCGCTTTGAATTCAAACAATTTAATTAGTTTAAATGTTATCATCGAAAAAAAATCAAAAGAGAAATTCTCTTTGAAATATTTATGCAATGAATAATTTTTATGTTTATTAAAATAAAAATATAAGGATAATTGAATTTTTATTTATGCAAAGCTTTAATTTTATAATCGATTTAACAATCTCATAAGACCTTTTGTGGCTGCTTTGTATAATTAGTATTACATATTTTCTTCAATAAAGGTAAATAAATCTGTTACGAATCCGACTTAATAATGATGAAGAACGCCAAGGAAAATTTCTGTCAAAGAAAAAAAGTGTGCTTAATAAAGAATTTTGCTAAGTGAAGTCTTATTCATTTCCTTCTATTAGCTCACACTCTCCCTATATATATCTTGTTCCAATTTTCAATCATTCATAAAATACTTTTTATTCATCCACTCAAGTTCAAATACATTTTTTTTTGAACTTGTAGTTTTTTTTCAAACATCATTTCATTAATTAAATTTAATTAATTAATTTTAGGTTTTTTTTTTAGATTTAAGTTCCATATATCTACCAATAGATGGCGCCAGATAAACTTAAAAAAATGAATGAAAATTATTTATAAAGGACTTTCTGCAATTAGAGTGAAAAAAAGTAGGAATTGGCTTTAAAAATTTTTTTATATTACTTGTTTTTGTAGTTTATTTTAAAATTATATCTTTTCATCATTATCTCAACAGCCTAATGGCGAGCCAAGGCCATCTGCCTACCGGCAGATTTCAAAACATGAGATGTTTTCTTTTACAGGTAGGCTTGTCATCCCTAGGGTCAAGGGACCTGATGGCTGAGTGGCTAATGCTCTGGCTCTGGGTATCACAGGTTTCCGGTTCGGACCCCGGTGGTGCCATGGATGTCTGTAGTGGTTTGAATCCACTTTAAGCCTTAGATCCCTGTCTCATAGGCCAGTAGAGCGTCACAGAGCCCAATCAGACTTCTCACCCACATCATTCCCAAACTGTAAAAGGGCAACTCAGCTCAGGCACAGTGATGTGATGTGGCGTAGTGTAGTAGTAGTGGTTTGGAATTCCATTTTAAACCGTAGATACCGGTCTAATTAGGCTAAAGTGGGCACAAAATGACCGTAGAGTGGAAAACAAAACAAATTCAGTATTCACATGGCCGTTGATACCACAGGCTTCAGGTTTAAATCCTGGCGGTTACATGGATGTTTTTTGGTGGTTCGGAATCTATGTTAAATTGCATGTCCGGTCTAATTAGTCCAAAGGGTACACAAAATAACAGTAGAGCAACAAACCGAATTAAACCTTCCACATTCACATATATATTTTCAAATTCAAAAATTAAGCCAACATTTTATTTATTTATTTTTTTTTTTTCCTTCATATTACGCAATTTTTTTTTCTACATTAAAAACTCCTACAAGTCGCTACGTTATGAATATTTATAAAACAAAATATTGCCCCTTATCGAAACTGGAATTAGAGAAAAAGTTTCGAATAAACTTTCATTATGTTTTATTTTTATTTTTATTCCTAGATTAAATTCAGTTCTTTATTAAAGTACACAATAAAATTCGGTTTACTGAAATGCACACACCTGGACTAGCGGCTAAATCTAAGTACCCTAATTTAAAAAAAAATGCAAAAGGCCATTAAAGAGCATTTCCTGAAATTAAAAGTACTCCTAATGAAGAATACGTGCCTAAAATACCCCAAAAAAATGTACTGTACTGTCTTTGCTCTTTTTTTTTTTTTTTTTTTTTTTTGACGCACTATAGCTTTTGTAGAACACCGTTAGCTTTGTTCTGCACCAGAAAAGAGTTTAGAGAATACTTTTTCACTTTCTCTTCAATCTTCTTTCTTTTCTTTTCGAATAAAATTAAGAGGATTACTTCATTTAATAATACAGTTTCCTTTTGTTCATTAACAAAGCATTTTACTTCTTTTTTATATTTAATTCGAGGAAAAGAGAGTTTTCAATTCCAAAAACGAAGACGAGATTGGAACAATGCGTTTTTCGTTCCGCCATTTTTTTTCATTCAATTCTTTCTTTTCTCTCTCTCTCACTCTTTCACCTAAATTTAAGTTATTGTGAAAATAAAATCGCGGAAAAAGAGAAAGCTATTAAAAAATATTTTCAAATGTGAGATTTTTCTCACATGCTTGACAAATATTATTAGGAATGGAATTTAGAATTAAGAAGTTAATTACACAATAAAGAAATTTTGTCTATACGTTTTAAGTCTTTCGAATGTTAATTTTTTTTTAATGAGCATCGCTTTGAATTCAAACAATTTAATTAGTTTAAATGTTATCGCCGAAAAAAATTAAAAGAGAAATTCTCTTTGAAATATTTATGCAATGAATAATTTTTATGTTTATTAAAATAAAAAAATAAGGATAATTGAATTTTTTTATTATGCAAAGCTTTAATTTTATAATCGATTTAACAGGCTAGGTAATGGAGTTTCGGCTGTTTTGTGTATTTAGTATTGCATATCTCCTTGGATAATTGTAAATCTGTTACAAAAGTGCCTTAATAATCATGATGAATACCAAGTAAAATTCCTGAAAAAGAAAAAAAAAGTGTATTTAGTAAAGAACTTTGCCGAATAAAATCGTATTTATGTACAGGGTGATAATAATTAAAGTCCCACTTTCAAAATGCTGTAAAAAAAAAAGAACTATTCGTCACAATAGAGAGTTTTCGCAGAACGTTTTTTTATCGTCCGATATTTTTTTTTTTCTTCCTAGCTCGCATGCTCATAGGAAAATTGTACCTATTGCGCATGCGTATCTGTAATACTGCACTACTGAGCTATTCCTATGAGCATGCGAGCTAGCAAGAAAAAAATATCGGAAGATAAATAAACAATATGCAAAAACTCTCTAATGAGTTCAAATTTGAACTGAAGATATTTGAAGAAGTGGGAAACGGTAGGGCGTCAAAAAATTTCCAAAGTTTATTAATAGATGGCGCTGTAAGCGGCATAAAGAAAGTGAATTCGGCTGCCAGTGATATTTTTAATTGAAATTACAATGTATCTCGCATGAATTGCACATTAAACAAACTGTAGTGTTCAATGTGCATGATTGTTTTTCGGTTTTTTGACGGAAAAAATGACTTCCAAGTCATTCAACAGTTGTGACACTGTTATGGAAAGCCCATCCACCACGGAAAGGTTCACGCTAAATTGGATGGGAAAAATCGGTGGAACTTTTTTGAACTTTATTTTGATGCCATATCGTTTCCCCTTTCTTCAAGTATCTTCAGTTCAAATTTGAAGTCATTGTGACGAGCGGTGCTGTTTTTGCAGCATTTTGAAAGTGGGACTTTAATTATAATCACCCTGTAATCTATTTTAAAATTATATCACTAAAATTCATTGGTAATGTAATTGACTATGCAAGAAGAAATAATCGTAAGTTCTTGTCTATAAAAAAATCGCTTACAAATTTTACGAAATTTTACGTACTCCTTTCATTTACTCCTAAAATATATATAAGAAATATTATTACTATTATATTAATTATGATATTTATCATAGGATAGGTTATAAGAAAAGAAGTCAAAACACTTATTTAATCACGTCAATTAAATATTTGATTTAGCATTAATTACATTTAATATAGGGAAAGCAAACAATGAAATGCGATAAGAAATTACTATTAGTGAGGAATATTTTTTAATTATTTAGTATATTATATTTAATTTAAAGTGTTTATTATATTAAATGTAATGTTAGTTACATTATTAATTAATTTTATTATTTAATTCATTTCCTTTATATTTTACCATTTATAAAGTCGAAGTATTACAGATGCATATGGTTCACAGAAATTGAAACATCACTTTATCGTATTTTTATTATTATTTCATCTCCATGCAAAACAATTTTCAAAGTATTCAACATCAAAAAATGCCCGACTCATAGTTCAATGGTATCGTGTGTGCTGGTGAGCATTAGGGCTGAGGTTCTATCCGCAGGCGGCATTGTTGTAGACGTTTTCAAAAACGAGGATATTCGATGATGTATGTGATGTTCAGCATCTTCTCTCGTTAGTTGGAGTACCTGGTGGATGTTTTCGTTTTCCAGTTTTCTCACATGCGATACCAAATGCAGGGCAGTTCCCCATAAGAAGTCTTCCCGGAAGACACTGCCCTCCTTCTTTAGCGGCACGAAGCCAAGTTAGACTTCTACCTAAGGACGCTCTATCACAACAGGAGGTGCCCTCTTTCCCTCTATCCATGAGTAGATTACTCAAGGGGTGTCCATCCCGCGCTGCCGGACGCTGAGGATATCACATGTCACAACACAACACAACATTATAAAAAAATTAATATAATAACTTCTAATTCGCTGGAAAATTCTAGTTGGAGATAGTACCATTTACGTAATTCTCGAATAGCCCGACCACAGATAAAATGATACGTTTGAATTCTAATATTTTTGAAAATATTATTCGAAATAACTACTTATATATTTAATTTAATATATTAAAATAACTGATATTTGTATGCATTAAGTTTTTATCATCCTAAAAAGAGAGAGAGGGGGATTTTTGCATACGAGTACCATGAAAGAGACACGGTAAGCATGAACGAAAATTAAAATTAAATTTTAACACGAAGAGTTACGAGTTTCTGTAATGGTATGCAAAACACTCTATAATTTATCGACAAAACAGAAACAAAGAAAACAATTTCCAAAGGGATTTATTTAAGACCCACTAATCCAAAACCCTTCTGGCAAGCGAATTTATCTACCCTCATCGGGTACAAAGCATTCTCCTAACCTGCACAATCGTGTAGTATCCTTGAAACCAGCTTCACAATTACGGCTACACGAGACAGGACGATATCATAAATTCCGGAAAACGGAACAGCCGCCGAGTTACAACCACTTTAAACTCCAGTTCGTACCCCCACCGTAATCTCGTCCACCCCCTAACAACCCCCCTCGTTCGAACGGAAGGAACTGTCCAACTACAACCCCGGAAGGGGCTACAAATGTTCGGTTAGAGCAGGATTTACGCCAACCCAAGATGGCCTCGTCAGGGTCGTTTCATCCGGGTCCTTCGACCATTATGGGCCCCGGCACCTCGTACGACTGTCGTGCCCATGGACGATCAATGGGCTCTTACGTTCAGGAATGGGCTCGGGGTTGATCCTTGTAGCGGGATTATGGGTTCATGAAACTTTTAAGGGCTGATTACGGGCGCAAAAGGATAATTGGGGATATTTGTGAAGAAAGCTGCAAAGGAATGGGCTTTTCAGAATGGTGGGTGAATATGATAGTGTGAACGCCTTTTTTTATATATTGAGAATATTTTCCATATTATCCACCAAATTTTACTACAGATATGTAAATAATTGTTTATTTTTAATTAATAGGGTAGTGTAGGTGTTGACTGAGTTTCAAAATTTCAAGCCTTGAAATGTTTATCATGAAACGTTTATTTTCCTATCTTAGAAATAAACGTGCTTAAAAAGTTCGTAAACTTTCCATAGGCAATAGTAAACTATACAGCACATTAAACGGACCGTATGACGCTTTTTATTTATTTATTTTTCAATTTTTATGGTGTAGTTTTGATGAAAAGTGAAGATGTAAGGGGATTATAATTTTTTTCATGTATAGTTTCCGAAAATTTGATATGTAATTTAGAAAACTTCAGTAATACCCAGCACACCCCTGAGGTAGTCTTAATGTGGAAATCGTTCCCAATTGAGATTAATTCTGTAAACATTTAAAAATTCTAATGATTGATATTTGTTTTTAGTCATTTATTGTTAAGTTTATATATTTTTCGAGATTTAATGTATTTAATTATTTATTATTTGATTTTTTTTCACACTTCGATTTCACGCCATTTTTTATATACTAAATTTATTACACGCAAGTAGTTTTTCTCTAAATCATGAAAATATATTTGTTTGTTTCTTATTCCATTAGGTAGACCGCAACATCTAGATCAACAACATCCCCTCTTTCCTTCCTTCCATGAGATGGAGAGAAAGGGGGCAGCTTCTGTTGCGATGGAGCACCCGAAAATAGAAGTCTCACTTGGCTCCGTGTCGCTGAAGAAGGAGGGAAGTGGCTTCCAGGAGAATTTTTAGGGGGAACTGCCCAGCATTTGCTTATCGTATGGGAGAAAAATCGTCAAACTCCCACCAGGTAGTCCGACTCACGGCGCAAGATGTTGAACATCACAAACGCCATCGATACTCCTCGTTTTTTAAAACAGTGTTTACAACAAAGTCGCCAACGAATTAAAACTCCTCTGACAAGCGGCGCGCGTTTCCATTGAGCCAAAAGTAGGATTGGTGAAGATATTAAATGATTTATTACTCTGATATTGCATAATAAAGGGGTCTTCAAACCCTAACAGTCTAACTCTATTTCTCGCCAGGAAAAAAAAATTAAATTATGTATGCTACTCTCACCGTTTTAACTGTCAAAAGGCTTTATAACTTAACATGGAGGGGAAGTTTTTTCAGTAAAGTTAAATCTGAACTGTAGCGCAATGATTTTTAATACTGTGATTCTGTAAATGTTTAATGTTTGTTGTCCTAATGCAGCAGGCAATACAGAGCAAGTTAATCTTTATGCCGTAAGCAAGGGCTGCAGCGCTGTTACTCATTTAGCACTACTCAGGGGGCAGATGTAGCTTGAAGATAGGCTACGTATGTGAGTCACACTACCCCCACAACGCTCTACGATCCTATTAGACCGAGACCTACGGTTTAAAGTGGATTCCGAACCATTACAAGCATCCATAGCACGAACCTGAAACCTGTGGTTCCGAGCGACAGAGCCCCGTAAATAATTAATGTGTGTTTTTTATTTGTTCTTCTATATTAATTTTTGTCAATGCAATGTTTGATTAGAATCTAGTTTAAAATATAAACTTCAAAATATTTAACAATTCACACAAAGAAAATAAGGTATTCAGTTCGCAACATCATTTTTGCATAATTTAATTCAAACTTTACCTCTCAGAATTAATATTCTTAACTATAGCATCTTCAATGCTCATTTATATATTTCTTTTTTAAATTTATTTTAAAAATAATCTCTTTTAACTCATCATATTTTTTTAGCAGCTTTTATAGTAAAAAAAAGTCTCTCTTACAATTAAAATTTAGAGAGTACTCTACTGGTCCAAATCATTTAAAGTCTCTGCATTCTTTTATTGATTTTCGAAACAAATAATTTCACATTTAATACCTCCTGAAAGAATCTTCAGGAAATTTATCTCATTTTTTCCCCCTGTCATTAAAAAAAAAAATTCTGTGCGCATAAAAACCTAATGAAAAATAAAAAAAAAAGATTAAATTCTCTGAAAAAAGGAAACGAAGAGAATTAAAAAAATTAAATAAAAAAAAAAAAGAATTATATATCTGAGTGCATTCCGTCTGAATTCCGTTACCGTGGCAACCGTAGTTTTGCATTCGTACTCCTTGTTGCCAACTGAAGATCTCATTATAATCATTTTAAGTGCTGCAATTTAGAAACGACCTGAACTTCGAACAAAAAATATCAATTAATGAAAGAGAGAATATACTATACGGGGAAGCAGAGGAGTCGAGAAAGAATCAAATAGTTTGGCAAAAGGAAACACATTTAGAATTCTTTCGATCATAAAAAAACTTTCGATTAACAGAACAAGCTCGAATTACGCTACGGAGCAAACGATAAAAATGTAGAGAATAAAAATAAAAATTCAGGGAGGAAAATGGAGGTATTCTAGAATGCGAGGAAAGTCGAGAAATATTCGCCTGATACATTATTTCCTCTCTTTAAAAATTTTTAATATATTGAAATACATTTCGATTCTCTTTTTTTTTTAATGTCAGAAAAAAATGCAACAAAAAAATTTTTTTTTTTCAAAATGAAATAGTCTTTAATATTTTTTTTGGAATAATTTTTAAAATAGCGGCATTTATATATATTGAAGTAATTGATTTAATTCGAGTTACTACTTTTACATTGCAATATTTTAAAATTTCTAGATATAAATGCTTATATGTTTAAAATTTTTAAAATATTGAAAACTTTGATTTTATTTAAAAATATTAAACATTTAAAACGTTTTTTGAAAAAAATATATGCAACTTTAAGTTAAGAAACAATAATTTATTTATTAAACCTCGTGTCATATTGCTTTTGAAATGTTGAAATAATTATAGTATAATCTTCAAATATTATTTAAAAGGTAAAAGAAATCTTTAAAAGCATATTTTAAAATTAACTTGGACATTTTACACAAATCCTAATTTTAATAACTTTTCATGGCTTATTAATTTAGCAGCTTTTCTAATAATAAATAATTGACGTAATAAATTTAACAGTAATTTTAATAATTTTCAGGTGTTATTTTTAACTAGATTTCTTCGGCTAGAACGACTTGGTGAATAGAGTTTTGGGTTTCTGAACAAAGGAAGTCTGATTCGAAACACGTGAAGTGAAAGGAAACTTGATTTGGTTTGGTTTGTCGCTCTACTGTCGTTTTGTGCACGCTTTAGGCTAAAAAGCCCGGGAGCTACAGTTTAAAGTGGATTCCGAACCATTACAAACATCCATGGCACAGACGGGACTCGAACCCGAAACCAAGCGCCAGAGCGCTAGCCACTCGGCCATTCAGGCCCTGAAAGGAAACTTGAAGCTTCCGTTTCTATGCAAGGAGGCACATTATAAATCTGCAAGCTAGAATGGCCATAGGTTGCTCTTAATAGAAGAGTAGGTGTAACATTCAGTGTCCTACAGTGCTACAGTGCAGAACGGAATGCCCTGAGTATGTAAGCATTCATCGACAGAGAGGATCAGCTCCTGTTGTGATGGAACACCCTTAGGTAGAAGTCTGAACTTGGCTCCGTGTGGCTGAAGAATGAGGGCAGTGCCTTTGGAGAGGAATTTTAGGGGAACTACCCCGCATTTACGAAATCGTATGGGAAAAACCCGGAGAACTCCCACCAGGTAGTCAGACTAAAGGGCTGAACATCCCAAACGCCATCGAGTCTCTTCTTTTTTGAAACAGTGTCTGCAAATGCTGATGGAACTTCAGCCCTAATGCTCACCATCGGCTCACTTTACCACTGAATCTCGAGTCGAGTATATGAGTTATTGTTAAACATAAAGTTATATGTATGTGCAGTAGATTAGGGTGTCATCCTTTTTTTCGAAAGAAGAGGTTCGATTCCACACGCGCATCCGCTTTGATAACAGGCATAGCTATTGACGGGCTTTACTTTCTTGATTTCCTCACATATAATACTGCTTAGAAGCATCCCCGGGAGTAATTCCACTTTTTTTCTCATGGGTGTCGTGAAACTGGGTAACTTTGAATTTGCCATAGCAAATGCCATTTACTTAAGATCAATTGTCCAGCAAAAAAAAAAAAAATTGATTGAGTGAACTAATGCCGTGTAGTAAAAATGTTGCATATAAATAAAATTTTAATAATAAAGCAATATAAATAATAGGCTTTATAAATAAAATTTTCTATTTTAATTTATATTGCCTTTTGTTTAAATGTTAAACAAAAACATAATGCAGGAAAATTATTTCCAACAAAAATTTTTTAATACATTATATCTTAAAAATTCAACCATTTAAATTTCTAATTACACTATAATTAAGTCATTATTTAATATTTAAATATTATATAATCCTTAATACACTTTCAAAAACACAATTTAATGCCTAGTTCCAAAAAGTACAAAGTTTTTTGATATCCATAATTTATTTGAATATAATATATTGTTTCAAACCACACAGTTTTTTTTTTTTTTTTTAATTATAAACCTCGTTTGTTTTTGAGAGTAAAATTTGAGTAATTTATTAATACGAAAAATAATTAATGTTATTTTAATGTTAATGTTTGTTATCAAAAATAATATTTAACAGAATCGCGTACGAAAAATTTATCATCTTTAAAAAAAAAAAAAAGAAAGACCATTATGCTGTAATTTCCTGTAATTAGGATTTATCTTTTTTAAATGCTTTTCTTTTCACTCGTGCAATATTTTTTCAAACGTAAACAGTGTAACTTAATAAATTAACAATTTAAGGAGCATAATCAACTCTTATTTAAAGAATTATAAAAAAAAAAATCACAATTAGTATTCAAAAATTCCTGTGGGATTTTCAAAAAAAGAGAGAGAGAGAGTGGAACAGAAAAAAAAAAAATGCTTACTAATTCAACATGCATACAAATTATACAATTGTTCCTTCCATCAACTGAACACAGAAAAACTTTGTTCTATTTTTTGTAAGAGGAAATTTTAACTATTACTGCTGTTATCTTACTTTATAAAATAATAACAGTAATAATGTATATAACTTTCGTTTGTAAATTACTATTAAAGTTCTGAAAAGGTATTGGGACCTGATGGTTAAGTGCCTAGAGTTCTTGCTCGCGGTGCCATGGATGTTTGTAGTGATTCTGAATTCACTTTAAACCGTAGGTGCCGGTCTTGAATGTTCAGCTTAGGGATGACAGCATAGAATAACACCTCATGCTTCAGAATCTGCCAGTAGGCATGGTTTGATCGGTTTGATTTGTCGCTCTGCGGTCATTTCGAGCACACTTTAGTCTAATTAGACCGGGACCTACAATTTAACATAGATTCCGAACCACTAACAGATATCCATGTTACCACCAGGATTCGAACCTGAAGCCTGGGGTACCAACGGCCAGAGAGCTATCAATTGGCCATCAGGCCGCCTGCCAGTAGGCAGGCAGCCATGGCCCACCTTGGGCTGTTGCGTCAATGAAAAAAATATATTACTGAAACTTGAAATTTTTGTGTAGAACAGAATATATTTGTATTTTCAATATTTTGTATAAATCATTCAAAGAATTTTATTTCTTATTCCAAGAAAATTGCAAATCAATGATTTTTTTGCAGCTATTACTTTAAGTAAAAAATATACGAAAAGAACAGTAAACATTCACTATCCATTATTCACATAACCTCCAGTATTCTTTTTGAGATCACGAAATTAACATAAATTCGCTCTTTCAAGGAATTTATATCAGACTACACGAATTCGAAAGATATACTATGCAAATATATAAAGGCATAACCAGACACTCCAAACAAAAACGGAAGGCACATCTGACTAGAGACATTGCAGAATATTTGTTTATATTTTCCGAAATACGAAACGGCTAAAACGGAACGTATATTTCAACATTTCCACAACCACACTGACAACTTTTTTTCCTTTCTTTTTGGCGGCTATTCTTGGAACTGTTTTGACTCAAGGAAATCCAATACCGAACTCGACTTCTATGGAAACAGCATTTCGAACTGTCGTCTGAGAAATGTTTGTGTTCCGAGGCCTTGGAACATTCCAGAAAAGTTGTTTAAAAATCATTACGTATCCCTTGTTTACTCTCCGTGACGCAAATGTCAAGATGGACTTGTTTTCGTCACGTATATGAGCAATATGCAGTATTTGATTTAAGTATAATAAAGTAGTATGTAGGATGGGAACGCATATAAAATAAATAAATTGATCCTGAATGGATTTACCATATGAATGAATGAACCATATTTGCACATTTTAATGAGATGTATAAATATGGCGTCGTCCAAAATTTGATGACATAAAATGAAATTGCATAAGTTGAATGAAGTCGTCAGCTTAAAAATTGCTTGAATGCTGTTAGAAAATATTCTTTTAACGATACAGAAAATGTAATCATATGCTAAGTTTTGTCTCATTTCAATACTGCATTAGTACTTACACTGAAGTGACAAAAGTCATGGGATAGCAATATGCAAATTTTCAGATGGCAGTAGCATCGCGTAGAACAGGTATAAATGCGCAGTGCTTTCGCAGAGCTTTCATTTCTGTTCAAGTTATTCATGTGAAGAGGTTTTGACGTGATGATGACCGCACGACGGGAATTAACAGACTTTGAACGCGGAATGTTAGTTGGAGCTAGACGCATGGGGCATGCCATTTCGGGAAATCGTTAGGAATTCAACATTCCCAGATCCACTGTGTCAAGAGTGTGCCGAGTATGAAATTTCAGGCATAACATCCCACCATGGACAGAGCAGTGGTCGACCGCCTGCACTTAACGACCGAGACCGGCGACGTCTGCAAAGAGTCGTAAATTCTAACAGACAAGCAACACTGCGTCAAATAACCGCAGAAATCAATGTGGGACGTACAAGGGACTTGTCTGTTAGAACTGTGCGGAGAAATTTGGCTTTCTTTGGCTATTCCAGCAGAAGACCGACTCGAGTGCCTTTACTGACAGAACGACATCGCTTGCAGCGACTCTCGTGGGCACGTTAGCATATCGGTTGGTCCCTAGACGAATGGAAAACCGTGGCCTGGTCCGATGAGTCACGATTTCAGTTGGTAAGAGCTGATGGTAGGGTTCGAGAGTGGCGCAGACTCCACGAAGCCATGGACCCAAACTGTCAGCAAAGCACTGTTCAAGCTGATGGTGGCTCCGTAATGGTGTGGGCTGTTTTTTCATGGAATGGACTTGGTCCTCTGGTGCGACTGGACCGAACATTGACTGGAAATGCTTATGTTCAGCTACTTGGAGATCACTTGCAGCCATTCATGGACTTCATGTACCCAAACAACGATGGAATTTTTATGGATGACAATGCGCCATGTCACCGGGCCACAACTGTTCGCGATTGGTTTGAAGAACATTCTGGACAATTCCAACGAATGATCTGGCCACCTAGATGGCCCGACATGAATCCCATAGAGCATTTATGGGACATCATCGAGAGGTCTGTTCGTTCCCAAAATCCTGCACCATCAACGCTTTCACAATTATGGACGTCTATCGAGACAGCATGGCTCAATATTCCTGCAGAAGACTTCCAACTACTTGTTGAGTCCATGCCACGTCGAGTTGCTGCACTTCGCCGGGCGAAAGGAGGGCCGACACGATATTAAGAGGTATCCCATGACTTTTGTCACTTCAGTGTATGTTTAATTACCACCTGATCTTGTAAAACTGATAAATCCTGTTTACAAGTATTGAATCGAAATTTTTAAGAGGATCCTTTTATTTGATTTGCATCAATTAAAGAAACAGAATATTTTCTTCGTGATTTATAATTTGTGTTTACTATTTGTAAGTTCACTATTTTCCTGTCTACGGAAGAGTTGTACGTTTATTTCATGGAAGCTGTTCTATTACTACTAACTAAGTGCCATGTTTAGTGTTAAAATTTAATAAAGTTCTCAAAGATATATGAGTTTTATTGTTGCGTTCTGTCTAATCCTCAGTACCCTGAAATGCGAGACGGACATCCCATGAATAGTCTACTCATGGATGGAGGGAAAGGGGCAGCTTATGTTGTAATGAAGCACCAGAAAGTAGAAGCCTAACTTGGCTCCATGTCGCTGATGGAGGAGGAAAATGCCTTCCAGGAGGGTTTTTAGGGGTAACTACTCTGCATTTGCGTTGTCGTATGGAAGAAAAATAGAAAAACTCCCACCAAGCAGTCTGACAAGGCAAGATGCTGAACACCACAAACTCCATCGAGTCTCCTTGTTTTTTGAAACAGTGTCTGCAACAAAGCCGCCAGTTGATGGAACCTTAGCCCTAATGCTCACCAGTAGCGCACGTTGTCATTGAGCCACGAGTCGGGCATATGAGTTACTGTTAAACGTAAGGTTATGTGTACTTACGGTAGATTAGGGCGTCATTCTTTTTCGAAAGAAGAGGTTCGATTCCCATCCTGCGTATAAAATGTCATACGCGCATCCGTTTTGGCAACGGGCGTAGCTATTGAAGGGCCTTACTTTATTTATTTCCTCACATATAATACGGACTAGAAGAATCTGCAAGGATAGGAAGTAATTCAGCTTTCCCCTTCTGGATGTCGTGATACTGGGTAACTTTGAATTTGCCGTAACAAATGCCATAAATAAATGCCATCGTTTAACAAATATCATCATAACATTTGCCATTTTTGATATAATCTCTATGCCTGAGATCAATTGTCCAGCAAAAAAAAAAAAAAAAAAAATATTGGGAAGACAAACGCCTTGTAATAAAAATAATATATATAAATAAAATTTAAATAATAGAGCAATATAAATAATAGGTTTGTTAAAATGTTGAACAAAAACATAATGTAGGAAAATTACTTCCAACAAAAATTTTTTAATGCATTATGACTTAAAATTAAGCCATTTAAACTGCACTATAATTATGCTATAATTATTAATTGCACTATAATTATGTCGTAATTTAATATTTAAATGCCATATAACTTTAATAACTTTCATAAAAGCAATTTGGTGCCCAGTTTCAAAAGTACGATTTTTTTTTTTCATATTTGTAATTTATGGGAATATGATATATTATTATCAAACCACACAATTTTTTTAAATTATAAACTACGTCTGTTTTTGACAGTAAAATTTGAGTAATTTATTAATGCTAATCATAATTAATGTCATTTTAATGTTAATGTTTGCTATCAAAAAATTAATATTTAACAGGACCGAAACGAGGAATTTTATCATCTCTTTGAAAAAAGAAAGACCATTATACTATAATTTCATGTAATTAAGATTTTTCTTTTTTAAATGTTTTTCTTTTCACTCGTGCAATGTTTCTTCAAACGGAGACAGTGTAACTTAATAAATTAACAATTTAAGAAGCATAATCAACTCTTATTTAAAGAATTATATTAAAAATCACAATTAGTTTTTAAAAAAAGCTGTGGGATTTTCAAGAGAGAGAGAGAAAGTGGGACAGAAAAAAACTTCTTAATTCAGCAAATGCATACAAATTACGATTGTTCCTTAGATCAACTGAACATGGAAAATCTTTGTTCTATTTTTTTGTAAGAGGAAATTTTAACTATTACTGTTGTTATCTTACTTTATAAAATAATAACAGTAATATTGTACATAACTTTCGTTTATAAATTACTATTAAAATTCTGAAAAGGTATTGGGGTTGTTGGCCGAGTGACTAGAACTCTGACTCGCGGTGCCATGGATGTTTGTAGTGGTTCTGAATTCACTTTAAACCGTAGGTCCCAGGCTTGACTGTTCAGCGTAGGACTGACAGCCCTTCCATGTACAAAGACTAACACCTCCTGCTTCAGAATCTGCCGGTAGGCATAGTTTGATTTATCGCTCTACCGTCATTTTATGCACACTTTAGTCTAATTAGACCGGGACCGACAATTTAACGTAGATTCCGAACTATGTTACCGCCAGTATTCGAACCTGAAACCTATAGTACCAACGATCCATACAAGTTAAACAACAAGTTTAAAAAATGCATTTGAATTTGAGTGGATGAATAAAAAGTATTTTATGAACGACTGAAAATTTGAACAAGATATATATAGGGAGAGCGTGAGCTAATAGAAGGAATTGATTAAGAATCTAAAATAAATATAGAACTAAGTACACTGCGGTATCATAAAATTCGGCTCTGTTTCAAAAATGCTTACAAATGCAGTGCAACAGACTTCGTGAAATTTTTATTGCTTCAATTTGTTGAGAGTTTTATATATAAAATGTATAATTATCAAACTGCTACATAATTATTAAGATGTGTTATTCTTCCTTAATTTTGGAAACTAAATTCAGTATACTGCCACAGTATCTTTATTGATGTCCAAAAATAGGATAATTTACTTATTTTGTCATCTTTCTCAAGAAAGTTGAATGCTTCTAAAAAAAGTTATATACTTGAGTGTAGGTGGAGAATACAAATAAAGCGCATGTTTGCATGCCTGTAGGTGGTGGAAACAAATAAAGAGTACACGCGCATGTAGGTAGTGTATGTAGATTATCCATGTGGGATTATTCGCTTTCAACATCTCCACAAATTCAAATTTTACAGCCAGTTTTATTATTAGCAGTAGTAGTAATAGTATTCAGTGTAGGTAGTACTGCAGCAGTAATAGTAGTAATATTCAGTTACATTTAGTAATATATTAGCTATTATTATTTTATTATTATCAGTAGTAGTAGTATTCAGTGTAGGTAGTAGTGATAGTAGTATTATTCAGTTATATTCAGTGTAGTAATTAGTTATATTAGTGTAGTACATTATAGTGTATAGTATAATATCCTGTAGTATTTCCTATAGTACATCATAGTGTATAGTATAAGTGGTAGAAAGTCATTAAGATAATGAAGCTCAATCAAAATTTTTATTTGTATTGTGATTATTTTTATATAATATTGTATTAATCTGTTTCTGTATTTAACAGTTTTGTGTTATTCTTCTTTATTTTTGTCACTTTCTTTGTTTTCATTTTTGTATTCTTCCATTTCCGTTGGAAATAATAATAAAAAATAATAGTGTGTAACATTTTTTGTAATAAACTATAAACATAAATCATTCAAAGAATTTGATTCCTTATTCCAAGAAAATTGTATATCAGTGAATTTTTTTGCAGCTATTGCTTTGCGTAAGAAAAAAAACAGTAAAAATTCCCTATCTATTATTCAAATAACCTCCAATATTTTTTTTGACATCAAAAAATTAACATACATTCGCTCTTTCAAAGGAATTTATATCAGACTACACGAATTCAAAGATATACTATGCAAATATATAAAGGCATAACCAGACACTCCAAACAAAAATGGAAGGCACATCTGACTAGAGACATTGTAGAAGAATATTTGTTTATATTTTCCGAAATACGGAACGGCTAAAACGTAACGTATATTTCAACATTTCCACAACCTCACTGACAACTTTTTTTCTTCCTTTTTGGCTGCTATTCTTGGAACTATTTTGACTCCAGGAAATCCATTACCGAACTCAACTTCTACGGAAACAGCCTTCCAAAGTGTCGTCTGAGAAATGTTTGTGTTCCGAGGCATTGGAACATTCCAGATAATGTCAGAAAAGTTGTTTAAAAGTCATTACGTATCGCCTTGTTTACTCTCCGTGTAGCAAATGTCAAGATGGGCCTGTTTTCGTCACGTATATGAGCAATATGGAGTATTTGATTTAAGTATAATGAAGTACGTAGGATGGGAACGTACATAAAATAAATAAATTGATCCTGAATGAATTTACCATATGAATTAATGAATCGTATTTACACATTTTAATACATATAAATATGGTGTCGTCAAAATCTGTTGACATAAAAAATGAAATAATATAAATTGAATGAAATCGTCAGCTAAAAAATTGTTTGGATGATATTAAAAATACTCTTTTAATAATACAGAAAATGTCATCGTATGCTAAGTTTTGTCTCATTTCAATACTGCATTAGTACTTATGTTTAATTGCCACATGATCTTATAAAATTGATACCTCCTGTTTACAAGTAAGGAATTGAAATTTTTAAGCGTCTCTTTTTATTTGTATATGAGTAATTTGCAGTATTTGATGTAAGTATAATAAAGTATACAGGAAGGGAAAGTATATAAAATAAATAAATCGATCCTGAATGAATTTTGTATTTTTAATAAATCGTTTTTATGGCAAATGTATGGTATGTAATTAACCCATTAACTTTAACTTTACAGGACCAAATTGTATTATTTTATTATTGCCACAGGATACATTATGCGGGAATGTTTATACCAAACCTTTAATGGGTTAAAGCACTTCTAGCTTTGAATTGTTGTTGTTTTGATAAAAAACTTTGTTGCTCTAGCATTTAAAAAGTAGCATAAGCATCATTTTGACAACATCATTTGCATATTTAAATCTCTCTCTCTCTCTCTCTCTCTCTCTCTCTCTCTCTAACTCTCTCTACTCACTCGCACATACTATTTTGTGATAAATGTGAGAAATATGTATGAAAACATCTACCAGATGGTTTTGAAACCTCTGCTGCATCGCCCCTAGCTCCTATTATTAATTGTTTCTAAAACATACTATGTCTTAGAATCCTTTAAAAACCTGAAATAAAATGCAATGTTCCGATTTTCATGTTTCTTGTTATCTGGATCTGAGTACGCTAAGCTTCCGAATTGACAAATGATTTTTTTTTTTTTGAACCCCAATACCTTACCGAATACCAGGAATGGTCATCATACATCAACACCCAGGAAATTCCTTGCTTTCTGCTCGAAGACGGAGGAGGATCCAAATCCCAGATGACGCTCTTTGATGCTCATTTCAAATCATGGCAAAATGAAAATATAATGCGTAATGTGAGAGTTACATCCTGTGTAAGTATATCGCAGTGGAGAACTAGGGGGAACATTGAATGTATCACATATCTGACACAGCAGATAGTGTACGGTGTTTTGTGTGTAATACTGAATGCATTTCTTATGTTTTCTCGAAGAAATAGAGAGGTGGACACTAACATCAGAAGACATCCTTAGAGGTGCTCGTACCAAATTGCGGTAAACCGGATGCATTGGAGTCCTTTAGAGGGAGCCAGTCTATATAAGCGTATTCCAGTGGGAACGCTGAGAAACACTGAATATCACACATATTCAGTATAGCAGGCTCTGTATGGAGTTTTTGTGTAATACTAAATACATTTCTATGTTTTGCTCGAAGAGATGGGGAGGAGATTCTAATACCAGATGGCATCCTTAGAGGTTCTCCTACCAAATTGTGGCAAGTTAGATGCATTTGGTCATTTAGAGGAGCCAGTCTGTGTTAGTGTATTTCAATGGAAACCCTGATAAACACTTAATGTGACACGTATTTAGTATAGCAGGGTGTTTTTGTATGATACAGAGTGCATTACTTACATTTTGCTCGAAGAGATATCGAGAAAAGTACAAGCATCAGAAAATACTCTTAGAGGTGTTCTCACCCAAATTGTGGCAAATCGAGGATGCAGTGGGACTCTCTTTTACAGGGGCATTCTGTGTAAATGTATTCCAGTGGGAGCTCTGAGAAACACTGAATGGAACACATATCTGGAACATGTGGACAATGGAACATGTTCTGTATGGTGTTTTTCTGTAATACTAAATACATTTCTATGCTTTGCTCGAAATGATAGCAAAGGGGGTACAAACCTCAGATGACACCTTTATCGTACCTATTTGAGCAAATTAAAGATGCCATACGACTCCCTGTGGTACTTGAAAGTTCTGTTATAATAGAGGCGAAAAACATCAAGTCAAATACTTGATGACAACATCACGTCAAATACTTAGCCAATACTTCGTATTATAAGAGGACAATAAAAAACGGGCCAACATGGCCAAAACAATAGCCAAGTAAACAGTCATTGCCTATTTCTAATAATAAAAGTTAAAAATAACTTATAAGATACAACAAATCAAATTTTTTATTATTCCTATCTCTTTTTGTTGTTGTTGCATATTAAAAAGAAGCCATCCAATTGTTTCCATATGAATAAATTTTTTTCATTTAACATTGTTGAGATATTTATTTACTCGAGAATTTATTTTTATTTTTTTTTATTTATTTATTTATTTTTTTTTTTTTTTTTGAAAAATTGGTGTGCATTTCATTCAGTAAATTGAATTCATAAATAGCCTTTCTTTTTTTTTTTTTTTTTTTTTACCAAAATAAAAAAATTTCATTTTAGTAAAATGTAAAAAAAAAAAAAATTATTAATAAAAAAAGAGAAAGTTATAAAAATTACTTTAAAAAAAAAAAAGATCTCTTCCAGAAAAAAAAAACATTCCCCAATGTTGATTTTAAAAAATGCATTAGTAGAAAACATTTTTGTGTAAAAAAAAAAAAGAAGTTTTTTGCATTACATTTTTTTTTTCTTCATCATTAAAAAAAATAGCATATAAAAAGTCATACTTTATCCATTTATTTGACACTAACGGTAAACTACACCATGCTTTTTCTTCCAAACAAAAAAAAAAAAAAGGGCAATAATCTACAATTATTTTTCCATCTACCTTTCTCCATGACAGAAACAAATTCGTTAAATATTGCCTTTCTTCCGTCTCTCCATTCTCTTCCTGGGCCAGAAAAATAAGTGGGACACTTTCTTCTTATTATTTTTAACGACATTTTGATTGAATTTTAATAAAAACTTTATGTTGTATAGTGTCAAATAACAATCTCCATCTTTTATCGAGCCGGCTTCCATTTTTTTCCCCTTCTTAATAATCTCTGGATCACGGAGAAGCAGCTTAATAAAAGAATAAATTAAGAAGATAATCAAATATTGATGTTGCAGATATAGTTTCTATGAAAGGGCCTTTTGTGTTCCATTGTTTTCCAATCCTAATTCTCATTTCATCTTTTGTGTTTCTGCACAAAACTCTAAACTTTTATACACAAAAAGTTTTCAATTGTTTTAAATTAATATATTGTACTATTATTTATATATATATATATATATATATATATATACAGAGAGAGAGAAAGAGTTATGTGAGTTTTCACATTAAATAAGTACTGGCGAAGAAATGTTTCTGGGACAACGTTTTTGAAAGAGTATTCTTATGTTTTTTTCTATTAAGTTCTTTTCTTTCTTTGGTTTCTTTTCTTAAGTTCTTTTCCAGTACCACAGCGCTAGCCACTCAGCGATATATTATATGTATATATATATTAACAATACTGTATTGTTAATATATATATATAATATGTATGGCTGAGTGGCGCGCTGTGGCTCTTCAGTGCCACAGGCTTCGTCTTCAAGTCCCGGCGGTGCCATGGATGTGTGTAGTGGTCGGAATCCATTTTAAACTGTAGGTCCTGGTCTAATATGATCGTAGAGTGTTGTGGGGCTAGTGTTACTCGCGTTCATAACATATCTTCAAGCTACATGTGTCGCCTGGGTAACAGCGGGGCAGCCCTTGGTTATGGCATAAAGACTAACTGCCTCTGTATTGCCAGTTGCAAGCAGCATTAGAGCAACAATATATATATGTATATATATATATATATATATACAGAGAGAAAGCGAGACGGAATACACCAATAACAATGTAGAACAGAAAAGGAGTGAAACAGAAAAACCCTAAATTGTCTCTCATTTAGACCTTTCAAATAAAAAAGAAATTATTAAAGCGTGCATAATCTGCATTAACGAAACTGAAAATCATTAGACACATACAAATATCAAAATACTGAACGTCAAGAATTGCATTAGCAGAGAAAAAAACACAAAACTTCATGCAAAACATCCTAAAACATATTGTCCCTGAAACCCTATAGAAATAATTAAAACCATAAAGAAATTAATAATATCATCAAGATAGTTTTATCAAGAAATAAATATCCACAGAATGTTATAAACCATGTTATTTTTGCTAACTAGATAGTTGAATCCAAGTCAAACGCGTATCTCATGACGTATTCAGATACCATGGAGAAAACACAACAGCATTCAATGTGTGTGTGTGTGTGTGTGTGTATACACAAATGGAAGATATTACAAGTTATGATCGAAACTTAGGTCGATTCCGTAGATAAAGGAAATCTCATGAACCTTTTTGCTTCATTTTATTAACATTTTTAAGGAATTTAAAAGACTTGGGGTCCAGCCTAGAAGGTGAGAGGAAAAATACGTTCAAGGGCTGCTCAAATTGTAAAGAGCCTGCAGTTAAAGTGAATGAAGTCATAAACAAATAATTAAAATTGTTCTGCTTAATAGCGTGCAGACAACATCGGAGAAAGTGGGAAAACATCGGAGGGAGTTCATAAACAGAAACTTTAAGGAGTCAATTAATAAAAATGAAAGTTAGAAGTGGTTGTTATGAGAAAATGTAGAATTCAAGATTAATAGGAGTCAGTGTAATAACTAAATATGTTAATTGCAGGTCAAAAAAAAGAAAGAATATCACTACTTGTGTTGTGTTATTACACACACACACACTATACTAAGGTATATGTTAAAGAAAAAAATTATCTTAACATTAGCCTTAAAAGTAAAAACCAGACTCGCGGACGTACCAGTCAGACATACTCGGCCCAAAACTGTTTTGAAAAAAAAAAATTTAACATTTATTATGAATTTTTTTCCATTTAATTTTACTTTTGATATTATGCAATTTAAAATTTTAATAATTAGAAATTAAAATTATTTTTATTGTAATTAAAGCCCCTCAAAATTAATTATCATTCCTATTACGCCGTTCTGTTTGAATCCGTCCTACTTGGCTGCTTTTGCCTTTTCTACACAATCAGTGGTCGGATTATAATTCCTTTATAAAATGGTAAAACAAACTTAATGAATTCTTTTCCTACTCATTGGAGCATAAATTTCTCTGATTTATTTATCTAGATCAGGGGTCTCTAAACTACGGCCCGCCAGTGTCATCAATCCGGCCCGCAACAGCGAATAGCCTATTGTTGCTGTAAGAAGTTGGATAAAAAAACACAGAATAATAATAACACGGTTTTATTGACTTTCTAATTAAAGTTTGATGGCAAGCATAATACGCAGAAAATTTAACTTAAGCATGACAACTAACAAACAGTTGAAATGAACCCCACTAACATTATAAACTAGTGAACATCCCGCGGTTACCCTCGGTAGTTATGTTGGGGTAAAAGAGTATCGCATATGTATGTACATCGATGTTTGGAATGTATATATCCTGAATCAAACATATGATTTTTATCCTGAAAATCTCTCAGGAACAGAAAAGCTAAATTAACCGCGTGGTATCCACTTGCAAAAAAAATATTAATGAGATTTATGTGATTGTGATTTTCCACTGACAATAGTTTGTAGTTAGCAAGCGTATGCTCGCTTAGAGAGCGTACTTGGCGACTGGTCTAGAAATTATAGATAATGGCAGAAAAATTAAAACGGTTTTGGCCCTCAGTACTTACTGGAGTAAACAGTATGGCCCTAAGGCTGAAAAGTTTGGAGACCCCTGATCTAGATCATATTCCATGCTCGGATTATGCTCCATGTTTCCATCACAACTTGAAAGTTTTTCGTGTCACAGTGATATACTACTGTGCACAAAAGTAAGACCAATTTTTTTTTTTTTTTTTTTTTTTCAAAGTCTCTTTATTTATTCTACCAAATTTATTTCATCGCCTTCAAAGTAATCCTCTCCGGACACAATGTACTTATGCTAACTTTTTTTCCAATCCTCAATGCATGCGAAAAAGTCATCGGCAGGGATGGCCTTCAAAGCGCGCCGCGATTCACGTTGAATCTCTTCAGTCGACTCAAACCGGTGTCCCCGAAGTGGTCTTTTGAGTTTAGGGAATAGCCAGAAGTCACACTGTGTGAATACAGTGGTCGTGGAACGATATGGATTTCCTTTTGGGCGAAAAATTCACGAAGAATCAATGCAGTGTGAGCTGGCGCATTCAGTGTTCAGTTTTCAATAAGCACCGGGAATTTTAAATTGAAAATTGGTCTTACTTTTTGGACACAGTAGTGTGATGAAGCGAGCCACAGCTTGTGTATTCTTATTTTAAAGAATTTTTCAGAAGTTTTATAATTTATTCTACCATATCAAAACAAGAAATCTGCTATAAAAGGTATTGGGGAAGTGTTATATTGCCGAAATAAAATTTTTCACTTTACATGTTTTCAGTTGTATAGCACCATTTTTCAAGACATAAAATTTATTTCCCCCATTTTTTGTTACTTTATTGTTGGTCATGTAAACACCTAATACAAAGTTTCTGAAACTATATTTATTACTCTTTTGATAAATTTAACTCTAAAAGATTTTTATTTCCCCTATTCAAGCACTTTTACTTTCTCTTCATGACATTTATCAGATTTCAAATTTATGATTGTGTAGAAAAAAAATTATTTAAAAAAATAAGAGATAAATTCTATTTATTTATTCTGTACCATCATAAAACGTAATGAAACATGAAACTGATAATATCTTTAAAGAAAACTATTTACAAAACAGTTCGTATGAATATATTTTAATTATAAATTAAAAGTTATATTTCGAAAAGGTTCTGTTTTTCTAAATCTCTTATCTTTGTTTCATAACAAACTAGCAGTAAAAATTTTAATTATTTTGCTAATTGAAAAAAATTAATATTTCAAAAAACTAGAATAAAATAAAAATTGAAGATCTAGTTGTGTTCTTGATCACATATCAAATTTAATGTACGTTTATTTTTTGTGTTTTATCATGTGTGAACATGATATTATCCTGTTTAAAGTCTATGGGTCTCCAAAAATAAATGAAGCTATAAAATAAAACATAATAAGAGTATAAGTTATTATTTAAAAAAGAATAATCTCTTCGCTCAAACGAGAAACTTTTATTTCAAATAAATGCTGATTCTCAAATTTTATTTATTTATGTGTGTTTTAAAACTGGCATGAAATATGTGATGTTAAATATAATGATTGACTAACATTCAGTTATATGCTCTGTAATTCATTTTAAATTTATGTGTCTCTCAAAATATAAACAGATGACTGTTTCAAATTCCTCAAAATAATGTCTAAGGATTAGTTTATGTTTATAAAAGTTAATTGAACCCTCACTTAACAAACTTCTCTGTCTGAATTCGGCAGTGCTTCTTGTAATATTCTGGCCTCCTGATTGCTTCTTCATAGAGTTCTAGAGTTAAAATTTTGTTTATAGTCCTGTCACTATTAAATTGGATAGTTCTTGTAGGAATTCTACACTTTAGGGTTCCGCTTTCGTAAAGTTTCTTTACCGCGCCAAATGGAATCTCCTAAACCAGTATTTTGTAACCGCAGCTGCCATTTTATTTATTTAGAGGGTACTTGGGTGTTTTTTTTCGTCATTTTAGTCATTCATTGCACGATCATTTTAAAGTGAATTCCGAATTACAAACAGCCAGGATACGAATCTGACACATGTTATAGTCCAGGGTCTCCAAACTAGACCGGCCTGCCAGTGTCATCAATCCGGCCCGCGAAAGCAAATAGCCTTTAATAAGTTGGATAAAAAACACAGAATGACAATAACTCGGTTTTATTGACTTGCTGGGTAAAAGTTTCATAACAAGCCAATACGCAGAAACTTTAACTTAAGCATAACAACTAACAAATAATTGAAATGAATCCCACCATTATAAACGAGTGAACTTCCCGCGGTTACCCTCGGTAGTTATGTTGGGGCAAAGAGTATCGCATATGTATGTATGTCAATGTTTGGAATGCATATATCCTGAATCAAACATATGATTTTTATCCTGAAAATCCCTCAGAACGGAAAAGCAAAATCGTACGTGCCTGGAGTAAACAGATGAAACCCCCTTTTGCTAGTCACCATCAGGCCGAAAAAATCGTCAAATAAACAAGCGGAACCCTAAAGTGCAGAATTCCCATTCTTGTAGTATTCTGACCAATTGCTTCATAAATTTCTTGGGTTAGTGATCATTGGTATACTCGCATATGTGCTCTTCAAGAAAAGTATGTTCACACATGATAAATTGAAATTCGTGAAAGAATTTTTTTTAGATTTTATTTATCGAATTAATATAGAAAAATTTGAAATTTTTTTTAAAAATTGTTATATTTTAATTTTTTATTATTAACGAAAAAAAAAGGTAAATTAACGATTTTTTGAAATAATTGATGAAAACATTATTTGAGTGAGAAAAAATATATAAAACACTTTTTATCAAAACGCAAAATAAAACACTTTAAACAATAAAAATAGTAGCAATCAAATGCTCAGAATATTTATTTGCTTTATTATTTCAAATTTAATTATTTTTATTAAATCAAGTTGCTTTATTTAATCGACGTCAACTCCTCGTACCAGCTGTTATTTTTTTTTTTTTTTCTTTTCTAAGTCCCATTATTCTTTTCAAAACTTACGTTTACCAAAAATAAAGTTTCATGTCAGGGAATTGGAATTTTCGTTGTTTTGGTAAAATATTTCGAAGAAAAATTGCATCTTGTTCTGTGTATATACGCATATTCGTATATGGCGTCAAACTCAACAGTTAGATTGGCGCCACTTAAAAACCGCCAAAAGTTTTTGCATATATCTTCTATTTATGCAAACCAAATTAAATTCGTTTTTGAAAAATTGATAAAAACATGTCGTAAAAAATATTTTTATAACTTTGAAACAATTAAAAACTTGAAAATATTTTCCATTTTAAAAGCATTTATTTTTTATTCTTTTTAATAAGGAATTTAAATATAAAATGAAATAATATATGAAAGACTAGTTTTTCGTATATCTTCTATTTAAAAAAATTCGTATTCAATGTCAAAAAATAACTTGAAACAATCATTCTTTTAATAAATTCATTATAAATTAAATAATATATGAAAGTCCAATCAGGTCCAATAAAAAAATATTAGAACTGCTTATTAAATAAATTTTTATATTTTTTTTGGATATATATGCATTTGAAAAAATACTTTAAATCATTTTGATAAGGTTCGAACTAACTTAATAATTAATAAGGTGCCCATTTTAATCCATTTTTCATATAGTATGTACTCATTTTAGCTGTTATTTTCAAAAGGATTTTTTGAAGTCTGGCCAAATATCTTTTATTGAATTCAAATCCGGTGAGTTAGGAGACATTTTAATGATTTCGTCACAAATGTAAAGCAAAAAGATTATGAAACACTCAATGCGATATGCTTAGAATTGTGATCCTGAACGAATTTAAGTCCTTCCAGAGATCAATATTTTCAACTAATGATTTTAAATTTTGTTCATGAGGTCAGTATACAGTGGCATTTTTTTCTCACGAAAAAGATTTTTGTCATTTCATTCCCAGGAGAGAGGAATGTATGTTTATTGGCAAGTATAAAATAACAACCCATCACTCAAATTTGACAACAGACAAGCAATATTATGGGTAGTTATATTACATGCAATTAGTGTTTTGTACTAATGAGAAAACCTATCACTGAAATCTGATAGCAAATATTCGGTATCAAGTAGAATGAGACTCAGGAAATTAGCGAATGTCTGTGCGACCTTCACAAGTCGAAACAACTACAGATGGAATATGGATTCCAACTACAAAGGGAATATGAGTTGTTCCATCATGATTGGTTAGACCATGAGTTGAGAAAGTGTCTGCTCAATGAGAAGTGAGGGAAGCTGAGTCTCCCCTCTCTCTTGACGAATTTTCTTAAAGGGAGGGTGAAGAACGGAGAGAGTTCTGCGACGAGTCGACCAGAAGTGTTGTTTTTCTTTTTTCCCTGAATAGACTGGAGTTTCCGCCTGTTTTTCAAAGTGAACCCATTGTGATTTCGTTTATCACGACATATGATAAGTAAGGTCTGCCGCATATTAGGCAATTAGATTCGACGTAGCCTCGAGAACTCGGACCTTGGAGTGAACTGCACTTGTGATTTAATCGTGCTCTTGTGATCAAATTTTATTTTTAATCTTTATTTCTTTTTTGTATAGTAATACAGAATTCATTATTTATTTATATATATACGTATACAGTGCTTGTAAATAAGAATTTAATGGGGTCCCATGAACCTGAAAGTGGCCCTCCTCTTGAAGCCGTTATAGGTCTAGTATAGGCCAAGACGTTACAATACTTATACTAATCTATGGCGTCATAAATAAATTCGAACTTAAATTAATCGCAGCGGATGATATTTTTTTTTTTTTTTTTTTTGCAGATGCAACAGAATGGTAAGAAGACCCATCCTACGAGAAAAGTAAAACAATGGTTTGTTCATTAAGAGTTTTAAATGGTGTAACAAAACGTGAAGTGGAACTAGTTCAAGAGTACAACTAACATCGTACAAAAGACGAAGAACAAAAACACACTTGTTGTTGTTAATTAAGCAATTTAAAAGAGAACATAAAAAAAACTCTACTTTAATGTCTTAAAAGAAAGTATAAACAGCAAAGTTTAATTTTTTTTCTTACTAAAATTGTTTAATGTGCAACAAATAAAAAGTATTTTAGATTGTAATGAACTATTTAACAAAGGAAAGTGGATTTGCAATTTTATCCGAAATTAAAAACACTTTTCAGTTGTGGCTAGCGACTCAAAAACTTGACTTAAAAATCTTTTAAAAAAAAAAATAGTACTTTTCAAATCTGCTTTTATGCGGTCTTTCCTGAGCAGTTACTTTTTTTAAGCGATTTAGTGTACTTTGTGTGTGTGTTTGTGTGTGTGTGTGTGTGAAAGAGAGAGAGAGTGTGTGTATGCAATATACAAAAAAAAATCCATCAAATGCATATTATGAATAAAAATTAATTAAAAAATGTATTTCTGGAGAAAACAACAGATGACTGCCAAAATAACATGCAAATTTAAAAAAATATCCAAAAGATGGCCCACCTGATATTATATCATTCCATTATCACGAATGTTATTAGATGCAAAGTAGTGTAACATCATGAGGTCTATGTTGGTCTTTTTTATGCGGTTCTTATTTATCGCATAAAAGTTTCTTAAATGTGTTGCAAACAATATATTTTAGAGCTACTTGTGAAATGTCAAGATATTTTTTTTTTTTTTTATGCTATTTCTTTTATGTGGTCCCTTTTCCCCGCATAAAAACAGGTTTGACAGTAATTGTTTTTTATAAAGTAGTTAATAATAATAAAGTGTCCCATTGAAAATTTACAAAAAAAAAAATTTTTTTCATATAAGTACCTCCTTAATATATATCTTTTACATAATAACTTCTCCATTGCCCGTTTGTTGTGGTTCGAATCCACTTTAAACTGTAGATCTCGGTCAAATTAGGCTAAAGTGTGCACAAAAGGATCATACAGCGACGAACCAAAACCAAATGTTATTGCCTTGTTTAATTATTTGAAATAAGTGTTGTTGTTGTTGTTTTCTTTTTAAGTCTTCTTACCAAATTTATCCCAAATTATTATGCGATCCCTAACACTAATTACAGTAAACCTGCAAATATAACAGAAAAACAGTTTCTGGCAAATGAAACTCCAAGTTTACAATTCTTTGCATTAATGAAAGATTTATTCTTGCCATTTGGTCTTTGATATCTAACTGACCAAATTATTATTATTATTATTATTTGGCCTTACACATATTCCATACCATTCTTGCAATTCTGCAGTAAGTTTTATAGGCAATAATCTTGATTTGCCTTTATGATCACGTTTTTCGAATGATAATTTTCTTTATTCTGCTGGGCGATTTTGTTTCGTATCTACTATCATGATTTGCTGCTTATTTTACGATGGCTTTTGTAACATTTTATGTAAGGGGAAAAAAACAATTTGATAACTTAAAATAAATGAGGATTTTGTTGATAGCGTCTTTTTTTAAATGCAAACTAATAATAAAGCCGCAAATTTCTTAACAACGTATGTTTGCCTGATCTAACACCAGAGATATCATATTTATTAAATAATAGATAAAATAATTGAATAGTTTAAGCAGAACATTTTATTTAATGCTGTAAGTTGCATCTGAAAGTATTTACTAATTATGATCGAAACTTTATATGTTATCAAAATTTAAATCGTATAGGGAAACTTTTGTTTTATTCTATGTTATATATATATATATATTAGTACAATTATCTTCAAAGGGTCATAAAATTAGATTTCAGTTATTAATTAAACTAGTTCTGAGCAATATTTTTAAAATATAAATTTCAAGAAAAAAATTACAAAATTTATAAAGTGAGCATTTGACTAACTTAACTTGTTAAATGACTTGATTAACTTGTTAACTTGATTTACCTGTAAAAAAAACTAAGAAATAGTTTTATAAAAAATAAAAACAGAATTTGTAAGCTTGCCTGAGTGAAATAGAAAATTTTACAACAATGATTTTAAGAATATGAATTCGAAGCTTATTAACTAACAAAATTATAAAAAGAAAAAAAATCTTTAATTATTCTTAAAATGTTCGCAGCAAATAAAACTCAATTAGTGAATGATTTTTAAATTTCTTAAAAACTGAAACGTTCACTTGCTTAAATATATTTAATTGATAGAAACTTGCATTGCCTGCCATCTATGGGTAGAAAATTAAAGTATTTTTTGTTCTATTTTTCATTCTTCGTACACTTATATAGAATTTATATATATATTAAATCTATATAATTAGTCAAAATAAATAATAATTAGCCCCAAAAATATTCTTAATCTGAAATTAATTTCTAAAATGAAAACTTATAATGATGTATTTTAATTAAATGGTAAAATTTAATATTTTATTCAAAATAAAAGAATTTTAGATTAAAAGTTTTACTTAAAAGATTCGAATTATAGAATTACAAAAGAAAACTTTTACTAGTGAAATTGCTTTTCAAATTATTTTTTAATGTTTTACATTTTTGTATTCTTGGTCGAAAATGTAAGACAGTTTTAAAAATACATTTATTTCGAAATCTTTCTAAATACAAACTTTACTGCTGTCTGCAGAAAAAATAAGCACAAAGACTTCTCTGCATACTAATTTTTATATTTCTATGAAATTCAATAAACTTTTTTTTTAAATTTCTTTTTCTGATCTAGTTAGCAGAATGAACCACATTTCGAATAGAATTTTTATTTAAAAACTTTTCTAAAACGTATTCCAATTATTGAAATACATAACAAACTTTTACTAACGAGTTGGGACATATATTTAAATTGTTTTCATTATTTTTGTTAATGTTTTGTATTTTTCATCCTTGTCCAAAAGTATAAGAAAATTTCGATTTTAATTTCGAAATCCTTCTAGAATAAAAATTTTACAAACATTTCCAGAAAAATAAACATAAAACATTTTTTACAGATGAATTTTAACACCAATTTTGATATTTTTACGAAGTTCAATAAAATAAGTTTTTAATTTCTTTTTCCTGGTCTATTTAACAAATCGAATTTCATTTCGAATAGCAAAGCAATTAAATGAAAGATCCTTAACTTGATCATTCAAACAGACAGAAATTAAAAAATTTCAAAATCTTGATATTTATTTGAGATTTCGTTGTTATTAATTTTCGTATTTTATTTCTACGTGATCAAAGAATGTTCTAAAGATAAGATTGGCAAAAGGTTAAAATGTTTAGTTAGGATGTCCAAATTAAATTGGAATGTTTTTAGGAAGGCCAATTCGTGTATGGGTAAGAAAACTATTAGGTGAATAAGGGCTGATTTCAAAATATTATTTCATTTGAGAAATGTAAGAAATCTTTATCTAAGCAAGCGGCTAAGTTAAAGGAAACATGACCGTAAAAAGAAAACTTAAAAGCTGAAAGGTCTAAAAGATTCCAAGAGCAGAAAAGAAACTATTGCTTTTTGTGAAAAAAAAAATTAAGATTGAAAATAAGCTCTAACACACATGCACTTTACAATGGAGAATTGCATAAAAGATTTATTTTTTGATAAATCAAATCTTCAAATAAACTAAATAAATCAAATTGTCAAATAAACTTCGTCCTTATTCTACTTCACAAAACAACGATTTTTAAAGATTAAATTTTTTAATAACGAACCAGTTTCTTAAAAGTATATTTTTTTTTTTAAGTGATTAAAACTTACAATACAAATAAGAACGAACAAGCGAATTATATTGCGTCATATTCATAATTTCCAACTTAAAATTTGGAAAAGAAAATAGAAAGACCTAGCACTGCGTGGTGGCTAACAATGTAGAAGAAATCTTTGTGAAGATCGTATGAGTAGTCAGATGTATTTTATTGTACTTATAGATTCATTTAAATCTTGAATTTGTTTTAAAAAAAAATATCCTTGTATAACATGGATAGTCTTAAACTATAATGCAACATCGTATATAATCATGGACTTAATGAAATGGACTTCTGGCTCTTAAGGGATTTAATAACATTAAAATTACGCAATTTCATAAAACAAATACTAAACAGCCATAGCCCATCTGGCAATTTGTAGTGCCACTTTGTGAAGCCAGTAACGAAATTTTTAAGTTAAATAAGCTTCTCTACCTTTGTGTTACAGTCGAAAATTTTAACAAAAGACTCTTAGCCACTCAATGCTTCAGTTGTAACTATTTTCGCTACAGCTCTTCTAACTATGGCTACAAACCTAAATGTCTGAAGTTTGATAGTGAGTAAGGATTGCCCTAATTATCCTGAAATTTAAAAAATTAACCAACCTTCCTACGTAAATTGCTACGCTACTGGTCACCTTGCCGCCTGGCGAGGCAATCCAAGATTCTCTAAACCCCGTCCTAATGCTGCTCAATCTAACAGTATGGAAAAACCTATTTCTCCCATAATTACTTTTCGGCAAATCACCCCAAATATCAGCTTTGCTGCTGCCCCAAGCATTCACTTTATCCATGACAGTCACAAATCAGTCCATCAACCAGTGATGTTACTTCTGAAATTCTTTATATTGAAGTATTTTGTCTCCATTTTTGTTAATACTAATGACAGTATACTCTTTTACCCAATGAATTAAAAAATACTCAAAATCCTGCTGATAAATTACAAATTTTTATTCAATGTATTGCTCAAAATTCTTCTAATATTGAGTGATGCTAACGTTGATTACTAGTCTTCGTATATGCTACTGAAACTCATGGAATATTATATCCAAAATCGTGGAATTCTCTGACTTTCTGGTTAAATGCCAACCACATATTTTACTCTTGCAAAAAACAAGTCTCAAATTATCTATCAACTTTTCAATATTTGATTACATTATTCACCTAAATGTTGGCCCTCAAAATCCCTATCCCTATGGTGTAATTGCAGTTCTTGTCCATAATTCTCTAAAGCACGATCTTTATCCTAACTCCTACTCTTAATGTCATGCAATGCTTGCTTATAAATATTAATTTTCCTAATCACTCTCCACTCACTATTGGCTCTATTTATGTACCAAATGGTAATAATAAAATTGACTTTAATCATGACGTAAACATTCTTTTGTCTACAAATACTTCTATTTTATTTGGTGACTTCAATGTCCATCCCATTTCGTGGGATTGTAATAGGAATAACAGTACAGTCATCTTTCTTGAAAGTTTTGCAAATATTTTTAATCTCGATATTCTTGCTCCCAGTGCCCCTACTAGTTTCAGACAAAATTCATCCACTACTATAGACTTGGTTTTTAACTAATAATTTCCATTGTAATTTTGAAATTAAATTTATTACTGAACTCTCCTCTTACTATAATCCGGTTTTTGTTAAATTTAATATTCCTTTTCATTCCATGGCTATTCCACAACAAGGCTACTAACTAGACTGCTTTTAATTCATATCTTGATAACAATGCAATCTATCTTACTTCAATATGCACTAACTTTTCAGGAACTTTATTTTTAAATTACTTCTCTCACAAAGCATATTATAAACTCTTATAACCCTTTTTCTAAAACCTTTTCTATGAAAAAAAGAAATTATCTCCCTCCTTTTATTAAATCTCTATTCACTAATAGAATTAAAGCTAAGATAAACTGGCAAATTTATAGAGATCCTAAAAGTAAACATCATTATAAATTTTCTCAGACTCTCCTCCTTTGGTAAATTTATTCTTATAAACAACATTATTGGGAAAATCCTCTCTGTATTTTTGAATTATGCTGATGGCTCCATTTGGAGGACTGCTAAGTCTCTTAAACGTAAATTTACTAAAATTAATATTCTTATTACTGATCAAACCTCGTCTCCCATCATTTTAAATTTTCTTAAAACTGAAGCTATTGCTAAAAGCCTTCAAGATAAATTTATTGAAAATGATGTTTCTTGTGCTTCTACTAATCTTCTTGTTGATAACGCTATCCATGATTTTTAGAACATACTACATCAAATTTCTAAAGTCGTTCTTACTAAATCCTCTACATTTATTAACTACAATTCTACTCTAAACACAAATAAGACTACTTTTGGTTTAGACAGCATTACTAACAAAATTCTTAAAAATCTTCTTTTTAAAATTATCTTAAAAATTTGAGACATTATTCATTCTATCTTTTACCTTTACCCTGTTATCATGCCTCCTGGAAAACTCCAAAAATTATTTCTATATTTAAACCCTGCAACTATCCTACCAAGCACAATAACTGTCGTCCTATTTCCATAATCTCATCTCTTAGCAAAATAGCGGGAAATTCTATTCTTAATTACCTTAAAAATACATGAAAAGGAACAGATTCATGATTCCTCAAAATTCGGATTCACGAAAAAACTCTCTACTACACATCAACTTTTAAATCTTACAGAAACTGTTTTCAGGGTTTAGCAATTATAATTCGACACTGATGCAATTTTCCTTGATGTGGCCAAAGCATTTGATAGAGTATGGATTGATGGACTCATCCGTAAGCTTATCGCTTTTAACTTTCCTCAGTTTATTATCAAAACTATTCAAGCCTATCTTACTAACAGGAAATTTGTTACTATGGGTAATAAAGATGACTCCAAAATTAAAGATATTAAATCAGGAATCCTTCAAGGATTTCTTTTAGTATATTTTCTTTTTTACAATATCTTTATAAAGGAAATTTCTAAATCTCCTGATGTCAAAATTACTTTTTATGCTGACGTTACTGCATTCCTTTGCCAAAATAAAAATTCTTATTCCATCACCCATTTTCTGCAAAATTAGACCTCTTCTTGAAAACTGGCTTTACTAAATGAAAATTTCTTTAAACACTAACAAAACTGAAGCTATTCTCTTTTATGCGCAAGCGTAATATTACTAATATCACCATTTTTTAATAACAATTTCAACTAGTCTTCGCAATATACTCGGAAGACGAGTTGTCTTCCCTCTAGAAAATCTAAGCTCTCTATCTTGTACAAAATACTCATCTACAAATATTACATATGTCGCCCGATCACATACGAAAGTTCGCTTTGGGGTTCTGCAGCCAAATCTAATTTGGAAATTGTTCAAAGACTTGAAAATAAAATTCTTTGAATCATTACAAATTCACTTTGGTACTTCAGAAATGAAGATATTAGGAACTCTCTTAGCCTTCCCACTATTAGACAATTCATCTTCAATAACTCTAAAAGTTTTATGACTCTATCCCTTTCACTGGTAACTCTGTTCTTTTCTAATTTATGACATTACTCTACTTGAAAATAGAAAGCGATCCGGAACTGTTCCCAATAACTTCAGTTAGTTTCTACCTAACCTTCTGTTTCTGAAATGCCGGCAGCCTGACGGTCAATTGGCTAGAAACTAGCTCAGGTTTTTGATACCAAAGGCTTTAGGTTCGTATCCTGGTGGTGGCATTGATGCTGGTAATGATTCGGGATCAATGTTAGATCACTGTCTAATTAACCACAAAAAATGACCGTAGAGCGACAAACCAAACCTTTCTGAAGTGCCAGACAGCAAGCTCCACTTGTTGCCAGTTCAATCATTTTTTTTTCAATGCATTTCATTTCCTATTTTTCTTTTGCCTATATTCGTATATGCTTCTATTCTCCTTCTTACTTTAAATTTTAATATTAATATTAAATAAAATATGGCATAACAATTCAATAGGATTCAAGACGAAAAGCAATATTCTCAATAATCCAAGACATTAAGCGAGCTTCATTCATTCTTAATTAAATCAAGTAAATACTTAAAGTGAGCAATTTTTATATTCATTCAGAATTTCTTATATTACTTGATTAAATAAAGAAGAAACCATTTGTCAAAAAATACTTTTTAACAAAAAAATTTAATAAATATATTCTTACCGTAGAAAATGCATTTAAAAATAAGCACAATTCTCTGTCGTAATATAATATGCAATATCAAAAATTGTGTAAAGCAAATAGTAATAGTAAAATCTCGAAATTTAAAGAATGAAGAAGGAATTCATAAATTAAATTTAAAAAATAACCAAAATGAATAAAACTGCAAAATGTATTAAAAATCACGGGCCTTAATAAAATACAATTTTAATTTTAAAAAAAAAGAAAGATAGATAACTGAAAAAAAAAAATTTTTAATTCAACTTACTTTTTTTTTTTTTTTTAGAAATCCATTCTTCATAACTTTATAAATTATTGTTTATCTAAACTTCTACTTTATATTATTAAATTCTGAACCTTATATAAAATGTTGTTGCTGATTTCTTGTTTCATTTTTGAAAAGACTTTACAATAAGCGATTACTGTCGAATTACCGTTTTTAATATAAATACTGTTCATTAGATGTCGCCACATTCTAAATACTTTGTTTTCAACTGGTAGAAAAATACATTAATTTCAGATTATTCATAGCAATTCTGAATATTGAACAAGATTTTCAAAATTCATAAATTAGAAATACTTTTTTATAATTTTAATTTTATCATGATCAGCTTCCGTTAAATCCCTATCACAAAACAGGGAATAATTTATTTTAAGTTCATTTCAATGCAGGAATGTATAGGTGGCGCATGATACGAAATCTTGCAACTGCTGTCATAAACATTAACTTGCGAAAATATCTTTTTCGGCAATTTACCAATAAAAAAGAAATTGCTATTAACCAAAAATAATAATTTACTAAAACCAAAAATGTAACCTGCAAATTCTATTGAGTAAAACATTTAGAAAAAACTTATTTAAACTATTATAAATCAAGTCGTCCAAAACACTTCTCATTAAATGAAATTTTAAAGAATTTACTGCTATGTAAAAGAAAGTTGTTATAAAAATAAATATTCATAAAATTAGAGCGAAATAACAACAACAGTGTTTGGTGGGTAGGAGAAACACTTTGTGCAGCAGCCACACGGTTTTATCGTGATATATGATTGGTCAAGAGAATTGCTTTTGCTCAACAGATGTTTCGATTGACATATTTAGAGATTAATATATTCCTATTAGTATTTAGATTCGTTGTAGATTTTAGGGAGGGCATTGGCAGCGACCATAAACCTCCGTCCTGGAAAAAATAGGGTTCTTGTCGATTGGTCTAAGCGAGTGTGAAAAATTTTTAATTTATAGAAAAAGTGGATAATTAATTGAATCCTTCTCCTAATAGTATTTTTGCCATTATTATTTGACTTATAATTAGAAAATCTATTAATTTTGTAGAATTTTGGACAATTTTTCCAAAAACAATTTGTACTTCATTACCACTATTGATTATTCGAATTTTCTGTTTTCGCTTCTAAAGGGCAATTTCTCTTATAATGATTGCCTTCACTTTTAAGGCATACATGTTTGGAGTTACAATTCTGCATTAAAAACATTTGGTTGCCCCAGGTCATCGAATGGTTTTTTCGATCTTGATGGAAAGATAAAGAAGTCAATTTAATCAATAGGTGTCGCTACAGTCTTTTAACGAAGCACCTTGGCTACCAGGCAGCCGCTAGCTTCTATCTTGGATAAAACATCAGATGAGGAGATAAATACGGAAGAGATATATTTGGGAGAGTCGGAATATTAAACATATTACCAGATTATGGCCAATTCTTTTAAAGATCATTTTCCAAATAAGAAGTCGTCGTTCGTAAATGTCGTTTTATTACTGGTAAGCAGATTAATATGTTCCGGATTCAAACCTTTTTCTCAATAGAACAAATTATATTTTATATTTAGAAGTAGCAATAAAAATAACAAATTTCAGATCAGACTTACTTGTGATATTTTAAATATTATATGAGTTCTGTCTAAAGGAATGAGTAACTTTAACTCTTTGATCAATGTGAGAAGGAAAAAAATTATATACTCGCCTGATAATTTAATATTATTATCTCCATTGGTGATGATATTAACTTTTTCAAGAAGATCATCTAAATTCTCAATTTTCCTGATCGTTGTAGGCGATTTTTTTTTTTTAGTATTTGATTTCATAGAAGTTTCATTAATATCGATTTGGTTAGATAATTTGTTAAATTTATTATTTATAAGAATTTGCTTAGATTCCTTTACTAGTGACTTTTTGGCAATATACCTTTTAATTGGATATTAAAAAAGTAAATCATCAGTTGAATAACAGCAACAATGTGCGAAAGGTTGCATTTTAAAGCTCTCGGGTACCTGAAAATCAAAATTCGTTAACCGTTGTAAAGATGAAAACTAGGAATGGGGCGCTGCAGTAGCTACCCTTTTATTTTACTCCTTCGGGAAATGAATATACTTATAACTTTTTTGTGAATTGGTTAATTTTGATTTTTAAACATTATATCACATTACATTTATTAACATTTTATTTAACATTACATTTTCATCTTAACTTACGATGTCAAATCTAAAATTTAGACAATATGTATCTGGAGCAAAAGATGCATCTATAAAATTTAATAGTTTTCTCTCCTCTTCTCCTCTATCCCTTCTTTTTTCTCACCATCTAAATTATTTTTTAAACATTTTAATAATCTATTAGAGACCATATAAAACTTTAAAAAAATAATTACTTGAAGTTAGTAGAAAATAGACAGATCAATATAATTACACCCTAAAATCTTTGCTTTTAAGTTTCTTTATATTGTAGGTCGTATTTTGAAATGCATGGAAAACCAAACTTGTTAAATGTAATAAGAAATATTTCGTATCATATCCCTGAATTTAAAACAAGTAGGTAATATATCGACAGGTAGCGCATTTAACCGAAATGGCAGAACAAATAAAAAGTGTATTTTAGTGCCTAAAACAAATTATTTTACATAATAGTGAAATGCTTAGATCCAAATAACAAGAATCTCATAATACTTTTAAGTACTAAAACAGTTTTTAAACATATAATTCATTGTTGCTTGCAGAAATAAGGGAAATGCTTAGCTCTGTAAAATTCATCTGTATGTAAGAAAATTCGTTATTTCAACTTATTTTAATTTTCTCGTTTGTAAAAATTCTATTTTTTATATAATTTTGGAGTTTAAATTAAAATTATGAAGTTTCATTCTTTAAAATAATATGTATTAAAATTCAACTTTTACCAATCTTTTAAAATATTTTCAGATAATGCTGATTCACTAACGATGACAGCGCCCTCTAGGAAATTGCCATCACTTATTGTTAAATTAAATTCGTTCTTTATAGATTAAAAGTTCTTTTTTAAATAATTACAACTAGAACAAGAAAATGTTTTTAAACTAACTAATATGTTCAACTTTTTAATTAACTTTAAATAAAACCTAAACTAAGTTGTTTTTTAATTAAAGCTAAAATTATTTAAATACTATTACTGTAAATGAAGAATTGCTTTATACACGGATAATTCCGAATGATTTTATTTCGAGAAAGTAATACTGCTGCAAATTATAATATAAATTATTGATATTCACAGAACTCATCCAATGGAAGCAGAAGTCAAATATTTGCGATTAGCATGGACAGCAAATTATCCTTTGGAATCATATGAAATATATTTAAAACAACAATATTGGAGCATTTAATTACTTTAAAAATAAACAATGTGAAAGTCATCATTAATTAGCGTGTTATTGAATGAAATTATTACTTCAAATGTTTTTAACAATACAAAAGACATTGTAATAAAAAATTTCCACAGTGTAAAAGTGAGATTTTTAAACTATTATGCAGAACTCTGGATTTTTGAAAAAAAACAAAAGACTTAATTTGGAAGATTTGTTACAAATGGTTCTCAGTTTTAACAAAAAAATTTTTAAATAAGGACACAATACCCATGAAGAAAAAATTATATTCTTTTCATAATACTTTAAACTGGTCATAGTGCTTTTTTCTTAATGCGTTTCAAATATTTTTGTATTTGTAATATTTGTATATCCCATTCAATTTTTTTAAATGTTTCTCAGTTAATATATATATGTTTCTTTAAATTACGTATTGCATATTATTAATCTAAGACAAATGTGAAAAAGAAATTTCTGGATAACGAAACACATAAAAGATAAGTGTACATAATTAATATTTTTAAATATCATTCTATTCTATCTGCAGTTATATTTCTAATTGAATTTTTCGTAATGTTTTTAATTGTACAAACTTACTCGGATATTACAAAAATCAAACAATTACTTGAACTATACAGAAAAAGTAAGAAACGTTTAAAAAGAAAAATTTTCATTTCTATTTAAAAGCTTGTAAAATCTCTTTTGTATTTTATTACTGTTATTTTTTGTTTTAAATCTTATTAACTGTATTTCTAAAATTAAATTTTATAATAAATATTTTCATATTTCTTCTCTCAATCTACCACTTTTTTTATAATTCTGCGCAAATCAAAGTATAAATGGCTGCGCCGTAGACCTAAAATTGGGTATTACGCCAGCTTGTTCGAGGTCCATTCACCAAAGAAGGTTCGAAAAGGACCAATCCTGAAAAAAGGATACAAAAGGTAAAAAAAACCTCCAAAAAAATCTACAAAATATGCGCTGAAAAGTGCAAGAAAAAGTAAAAAATTAAATAAACGGCGGTGGGAAAAAAAATATAAAAACTCAGAAAATAAAGTATAAACCCGATAACAAATACTGAAAACCCCGCCTTGAAATAAATGGTGTAAAAGTGGACTGGAAAAAACGAGCTGATGTGATACCTTTTTAGAAATTTTAATTGAAACTTTAATTTTGAATTAAATAATTTTATAAAAATTTATTATAGTTTTATTTCAGTTTTTTATGATGATTGAAAAAAAATCATTTGCAGGATCAAAGCAATAAATAACATAAAGGAAAAACAAGTAAAATTATAAAGATAATCTGAACTATTGTAGCAATGTACATTATTTGGAAACTATTGTAATTTTTTAGTAATCAAAATAATCAATTTCTTAAATGATAAACATCCTAATCAAAAGTAATAATAATAAATCTTTCTTTAAAAAAAAAAAAAAAAAAAAAAAGGAATTTTTTTGAAGATATATAATAGCAACAAAAATGATTCTGTAGTAAAATTACCAATTAAAATACTAATTAAATATTATTATATTTATTCAGCAATTGATATATATATTAATTATATTATTTTATTTTATTTTAAAAATATTTATAACAACTCTCAAAATGTTTAGAATATCTATGTAAGTTGTAATTTAACTTAAAAACTAATTCCTTTCAAATCTTGTGATAATAAAAAATCTAAACAGAATTTATGTAATAAACTTTATTTAACTATCCGGCATTTTACATTATTTTAACTATTTCTAAAAATTAATAAATAATTTAAGTTTCACCTTCATGCAAAAAAAAAAAAAAAAAGAAAAGTGATTCACATGGATTAGATTTTCTAAGTTTAAATATAGCAAACAAATTTCAATTTGGGGTATCAATTTTCAAAGACAGTTTCATTTTTATTTTTAGAAAAATACTGAAAAAAATATAAAAGATATAGTCATAATACAATACTGCATAAAAATGAAAACGAAGTATTAATTCTCACTATCTTAAGAACAAATTAAGAAAATGGCTGATGAAAACTCATTTTGTAAACTTTTGCATTTTCTTTTGATGTCTACTATGTTCAGTATTAATTAACATTTATTTAATCCAATTGCCACTATAGCTCTATTTCAATGTGAGCTATAACCTAGTGCAATCTTTGTCCTTAATCAAAATTTTCTTCCCTATTATTGAGGGAAAAATTCATTAGAATGTGAAAATAAAGTTTTTGATACACACAGCATTCCAATGCCCTAAAAATAAAAATAGGTTCTTCACAATTTCATTATAATTTTAAGGCTTTTTATCACCTAAATAATGTACATGTTTACAAAAGAAGCTTACATTGCTTTCTCAGCAGAATTCGGTTTATTTTTCAACTTAGGATCTTAGAAGCAGGTGCTTCAATTGGGATGTCGACAAATATATATATATATTTTTATACCTCATTTAAGCTTATACATTCACTTTCACAGAACAAATCATTCGGTTTTAAGTAATTGCTCAATAAATTCAAATTTTAGCTTTAAAGAAATTATGTACATCATATCTTCGAAGGCGACACACCTCAACATCTTTTTGCATATTTACTTCAAGCAACTTTTTTAATGCTGAGTACTACAGAATCTTGAAATAGAACAGCACCAACTATTTTAACAAGAGTTGTACTATTTTGAAAAATTTAAATTTAGGGAACCCTATATTTGCATTAATCCAGTAATAAGACAGAGCTGAAATTAAGAACATACAATCCAAAGCTGATACACCATCAGAAGACACAGTCTTTGAGCTGCCATATTGCAAGATCCCTAAAATAAAATTGCAACCTTTTCATCCCTAAAATAAAACCCCTAATTACAGTCTTTGAGCTACCATATTGCAAGCAAACACATTCCTAAAAATAAATGGAGGACAATAGAGTGATATGGCTTTAAATAATAGATTTTATAATGTGAAATCTATAATAATCCGACATTAATTTTTACGAGGAACTTTGTCGACCAGTATAGTCTATCCTTGATACAGTCTAGTACTATTTGTTAATTAATGTTTCTAATTTTGCAGGGTATGATAAATAATGATCAGCTAGATGACTGTAAATTAATTGGATCATTTTTTTATCAAAAGAGTTCATCTAAATTTGTATGGATTTGTATAACAATTTCAATTTTCTTATGATCATTTAAATTTCAGACTAATGCATTAAATGTAACTTAAGAACAAAAATTATAAAGTTAAAATATTATATGTGACTTTATGAGCAAATATTACTTGATGTAAAATGATAAAACTCTTCTGTTTAAATAATACAAATAAAATTTAGGGTATTTTTGTGAAGAATTTTATTCTTTTGAATGACCATAGTATACAATAAATCGTTTATTGTTTTAACAAAAATTGTTTTCTTTAAATATAATAACATAGAAAATGTATAATAAAACTTCTTTACAACTTTTAATTTCTTTAGACCATGATGAAAAGATTAGATTCTGTACATCCTACATATTTAAATCTAATGTACTTAATATCTTGATTAAAACTTCAAAAAATATATAAATATTAGTAAATAAGTTAAACTATAATTTCATAAATATTAGCAATTAAAATTTAAAAATGAAATTTGTATTTTTTATTTATGCATACATACTGTAGAATTTTATTGTGTTAAAATTGATTATAATTTTGCACTTTATCAATTTTGTAACAGACAATATAGACAGTTAAAACAGAATGTTATGAAAATGTCAAATAGATAGTTAAAATTTTATTTATAAAATTCCAGTATTCAGAAAATTAAAGTAAAATATTTTAAATTAATAGAAATATCATTTCACCTGTAATTTTAATACAGATGCATCGATTTTTAGTAAATAAATTAAAAATTATGCTAATGTATATGATGCAGTTTCTCCCTTAATTTTTAGTGTTGTGTGAAAACATCATAAAAGAGTATATTATTAGATTTTAAAATTATGTGAAAGAGAATTTAGAGAATATCCTCGAAAAATTTTAATAAAAACAAAAACAGATTCAAATACTTTTAGAGAAAGAAATATTCCTCAAGTGCCAAAGAAATTTTTATATTACTATGATAGTGATATAATTGTATTAATATTGTTATTGATCTGAAAAGTTAAAAATCAAAAGAATTTTTTAATATATTCGATAAATTAACTCTCAGTCTTAATGCAATAAAATTTATTTTATTTTACAAATAAAAAATGTTCATACAAATACTATTTGTACAAAAATAGATCTTTCATACAAAATGATTGGACATCAACCAGAATCGAATTTATATACAGCATTAGGATTCAATTCAAATATTAAATATATATATATTATAGGCTTTGTTATTTCTTTTTACATTCTGAACACTCCAAATTTAGTATCTTCGATTTCTGAATTCAAAGCTGCACTAAGACTCAATCCAAGTACTCTTCTGGTATCAGCAGGGTCTATTATACCATCATCCCACAACCTATAATTATAATTAGAATTTAATCCTAGTTGTCTAGTTACCAAATCAAAATAAAAAGATTTAACAGATTTTAAAGACAGAAAATTTTAACAGACACATTAAAGGATAATAAAAGAAATATACTTAAACAAGTATATTAATAATATTTATTTCCTCTTTATAGGAAAAATTTGCTATTTAATAAAAACCTCTTTTGTTTAATATACTAGAAATATTATACACATTTAAATTAGTGTAAAAAAATGTAAAAATAAACATATAATTTTAAAAACTTATAAATAAATGAAATAATATATACATTTAAAGTGCAAAAAAGTTAAGAAATAAATTTAATTTTACAAAATTATGCAATTACATACAATTTTTAAAAATTGAGTGTGTGCATGCATCCTTCTTAACCCTTAATAAAATGTTAAATTTCGCTCATTATGATTGCATCAGAAATGACAGGAATCTCCAACAAATTGTGTCACCTTAAATGGTACTGCCATCTTTGACAACATTTTCTACCTTATGAAATACTCAGTCTTAATTTAAATTTTATAGAAGCTTCTATTATTTCTCTTAATCTCACTAATCAAGATCCTATCATCAACACCTCTATCTACATTCCCTCCTGTTCTGATATTACTTTATTCACTCATTTAAAAATTTTAATTCATCTTAGTTCAAATGTTATTCTTTGAAGAGATTTTAATGCAAAACATTGTTATAGAACTGTAAAAATATTAATACTCGAGGTATTAATCAATTTCTGTAATAATACGTTTATTGAATTAATTGCTCCTCACACCCCGACTCGCTTTGGACTTAACTCTGCTTCTACTATTGATCTTGCTTACATAAAAAATTTGTTCTACCCATTTGAAATTTTCTCTCTTCCTGAACTTAATTCTGATCTCAATTCCTATCAAAATTGCTTTCAAATTTAATTATGACATTCCTCTAAATTATTTTTCTCATAATACTGATTGGTTTAAATATAAAGTAATTCTCAATAATGCTATTAAATTCTTTTTTGCCCAAATTTCTAATAATAATGATTTAGATAATGAAATGTATTTACTTTACTAATTACATTACAAATACTTTTCAAAATGCTACTAAAATCTTTACTGAAACTAGCAAGCAATGGATTCATCCTAATATCAAAAAACATATTAAACTTAGAAACAAAGAAATGGCAAGTTTCCCTTAGTCCTGCTGATAAAACTATTCTTAACAGATTTAACAAAAATATTAGAAAAAGCTTTTCAAAATTTTTTTAATAAAGAATAGGAAGAAAAATTATAAGAACTTCATCCTGAAGGTAGCAGGATGGGACTTCGCTAAAATACTTAAGACCAACAGTCTTAAGGTTGCACATTTCAATAACCATAAGGTTTCTACTGCTTCATCGTATAAAGATAGGGCTGAAGTTCTGGTTAAAGTATTTGAACATCATTAATTAAACTGATAATGATGAAATGGATCATATTGGAAAACTGTTGCAATTCCTATCCTCAAACCTGGAATGCCACTTTAAAAAATGGATAAAATTTTGATAGTTGATCAATCTATAATTTACCTGGCAGATGAATAATAAGGATGTCCTTCTTCTTCAAACCTCTCAATGATAGGCTGTTTCAAAGCATTTTCTTCTTCTTCACTCCACTAAAATAAGAGGTAAAATAAATGCTGAAATTAAATGTTCGCCAATTGTCTTTGTCAATCAAAAATAATTTATTAATACTTAATATTTACAATAAAAATATACATCATCTTTATGCAAGGTAATTAATTTATTTGAACAACATTTTATGCAGTTGTATGAAAAACAGCACCTTTTAATAAGGCTCATTAAAAAAATTTCAAGGTTAAGAAAATATAATAAAATTATGCTTTTTATTTCACTACCTACTATTGCATTATATTTAATACATTGTTAGAATTTTTAAAAATTATAAAATCACAGAAAAAGAAATTTATTATATAAAAAAACTTATGGATGGCTTAAAAACAGTTTTATTTCCTCTTTTAAAATTGCTACAATTAAATGCACCTATTCCCCCGATATCCTCCGATTTCACTTTTATTCCACCGATTTTTTTTTTTTTTTTGAATTTAAATCATTTTTTAATTCCATTGGCACTTATATTTGTCCTTTTTTAATTCCATTCTATTCTAAATTCTAAAAATGGGAATTTCACCTTTTCTATGTGCAATCGGACTTTCTGTTCATGTAATTTAGCAGCAAAAAGATGTACATCATTGTATTTTTCTATTTGAAATTTTTGAAAACTTTATATTAACTGGTTAGTGAAAAACAATTATAGTTTTTGTAGCATGTTTTTTATTTTATTAAAATTTTAGTAGGTTTACCATGCCAAAAGGAATTAAAAACAAATGAAAAAAAAAAAGTTATCTTTTTAAAAAGCAAAATAAAAATTTTAGATCATCTACATAATGGAGAAACAGTAACAGATGTTGCTAAATTTTATTCTATGAATGAAGCCACAATAAGAAAAAAATGAAGACTAAATTAAAAAATGTAGCAGCTGGATCTTCTACAAGTATGAGCACAACTTCGTATCTAAGAAATATTGCAATGGAAAATGCATTAATGACATGAGTAGGAGGCACCACTCAAAAGAGGATTCCAATTGAAACTAATGCAATTACAAATAAGGCCTGAAGAGTTATGAAAAAACGGTTAGTTTAATTTTACGTTGAAATAAATAGCACATTATTTCACCGCACAATAAATATATACATTTTAATTTGTTTTCGATTTACAAGGCTTTACATATAAAAATCTACGATTTTGATTTACACAGTTTTTTAAGGAACCTATCTTCTATGTAAATCAGGAGACAGGTGTAATTCCATTTAGTTCATGAAGGGTAAAAATACAATATTCATATGACACATTATTTTAAAATGAAATAAAATGATAAAATAGCATTTAATATCCATTTGATTTTTCACAATTTTTTTACATTATACATACCATACCAATATACATATACCATTATATATACTTGCCAATGTAAATGATAAAAAAAAAAAGATAGTACATAAACTAAAAATAAATCATTTAAAAGAAAAATCTAAACATGCTGTGATTAAATGTACAGATGAATAATAAGAAATGTATTACTTACTAAAAATACAGAAGAGATAATTATAAAAGTATATGTATTAAGTATGATTGAAATAAAATATATAAATAAAACAATACATAAATACATACAGGTTTTCCTTCTCTTTTCCTTTGATCTCGTGTAATCTGTGCAAGGACATTAGCAGCCTGTTCTCCGCCCATTACAGATATCCTTGCATTGGGCCATAAGTACAAAAATCTAGGTCTAAAAAAAAAAAAAAAAAATGTTCTGTCAATTTTTTCAATGTATACTTTCATTTAAAATGCAATTAAGACAAAAGTCTTCACACACTAATTTAAATAATTAAAAATAATTGTAAAAAAAAAACTTTATGTTAAAAAAAATTATTTCTACATTATTTTTAAGAACATTAGAATCAGATATTTCTGATAGAAGTAGTATTTATTTAAATACTCTTTTCATGCTCACTCTTACTTAAATTTACCATATCAATAAAATAAATCAATATTTCCTGCAAAAACAATGTAAATTATAACTAACATATTAATGGCATGATATCCTTCCTGATGATTAATATATATAATTGGGATACATGATTATTACAAATAAAATTTCAATATGCATATTACATTTCAGATATATAACAAATCTTTTCAATTTGTATGAAAAAATTTTTTTCAGTAAAAAGATTATTATTTACATCTAATTAATTCTGAATCATTACAGAATTATGTAGCTTTATACTATTCATACATATTAGCAAAATTTCTAATGCATTTTAAATATATGTGCTATATTCGAAATAAAAGGGAAAAAAAAATTAATAGCATACGAATAAGATCTCCCACACATGCCATAATTCCCTGCCCCATAGGAACCTCCAATAATCACAGTCAGTTTTGGAACTTTGGCACAAGCAACTGCAGTCACCATTTTGGCACCATGTTTAGCAATACCCCCAGCCTCGGCATCCCTTCCAACCATAAACCCTAAAGTAAATTTTTAAAAATAAATATATATATATCTTCAAAATAATGTATTTTCATTTGTATTGATATGTACAATAAATTGAGAATGGGAGTCATTTGAAAAATATTTTTTTTTAATGGGATCCATTTCTATTGCATTATTTTAAATGCTTTAAAATAATGCATTAAAAATGAATATTATTTTAAATACTTTGAACTATATATATATATAAGAAAAAGAATAGCCTGCTTTTGTGTTGAATCGATATGATGAGTTTTCATTAACATTAATGAGTTTTGCTAATCATTCTTGAACTTGCAAATGATCAGCATAAATACTCATTATTTTTCAACTTAATTTAAAATATTCAATTTTTTAAAATTAACTATAAATTGATAATTATTATTATTTACTATAAATTAATGCATTTATAGTTTTTATATTTCAATTAAATAACATGAACACAACAACAAAAATAAATATTTTTATTTTAATATTTATTTATATTCCTTGCTTAACAAAAAAAATATGAATTAATTTAATAGAATATGACAATAGAGCTCAAGGTCTCGTATCTAAAAAATTTTTGTAGCAATTGCTATATAAGACAAATTTTTATACAAAATAAATAGATTGAATGTTTTATAAAACCTTTAAAGAACACAAAACATTTAATAACACTTAAAGCATTTAACTGTCATCTAAATATTGAATTTCAATCTAATGAATGAATTTTGAATTTTGCCCAAATTTTTGAATGAATTTCGCACAATTCTTCATTATTATTTTATTTATATTACATATCAACATCAATTCAAGATTTTTTAAATATATAAATTAAAATTTTTAAATTGTTCATCATTATTTATCATAATTTAAAATTTTTACAAAATACTAGAAAGAATTTACCTGTAATGTTCTGCAAAAATATAAGAGGTATTTTCCTTTTGCAGCATAATTCAATAAAATGAGTACCCTAAGATATCACATAAATAATTTGAGTTAGGTATGTTTTGCAAAGAAAACAAACAAATCAGACAAAGAAATAAAAGAAATTCTATGAATTTTTGACAGCATACTTTTAAAAAACATATTATAATTAAATAAATCAATTATAATCACGAATTTTGAGAAAATTAACAGATTTAATAGTTTGTAAAATATTTAAAAAATGTATTTGGTAAAATAACAAATATTATTTTGTAATCATTTTAGCATTATTAAAATTAGTGTTAATTTCGAATAATAACTATCTTTATCTTGCATTTTCTTTTTATAGGAGTAATTTTTAATATTTTGTTATTCAATATTTTGTTATTTTGTTCACTATGCATCAAATAATAACTAACATTCTAATTATTGACATTCAAAAAAATCATGAATATAGTAATTAAAAGCTACAATAATCAATCACTTAAATATAAAATTTTTAATACAGATTAACAAAAATGGCTTTTTATAAATAAAATTATTTCTTGGTATTGACAAACAATAATAAAAAATCAAAATAAATGAAATTCTACCCAAACTTAAAGAGTACAAAAAGTAATCTGTATTTCCATTTAAATCATTAAATATTAAAAGTTTCAGTGATATCTGAAAATATATTACTTTTAGAAATAATTTGAGAGATTCAAAACTGATAATTGATTCAAATATAATCAAATTAATTTTGATGCAAATTATATTATTAAATATTTCTGGATTATATTTATATACAAAATAAAAAGTTTTTATAACAGTAAATCCCATATCAGTAATTCACAAGTTTATATAAATATATTTCAAATTACCTTCAAAGCAGATTCAGAAAACAAAACACCATTATTTCCAATGATGCCTACCGGATAACCATAGAGACGCCCAAAACCTAAGATGAACAATTTATATCATATGCATTTCAGTTTTTCTAGAATAAAATTAAAAACTAAGAAAAGCATCTATTTCCAACAACTTAAAAGTAAATTTAAATAACATCTATAAAACAATCATTTAAACTTTCCTTATTTCTTACAACCTTTACTTTAATTTATAAAACTTTTAAAATGGGATTCAGCACACATAAATATAATAATATTGTTTAATTTATTTAGAATACTACTTTTTTTATATAATGATACTTATTTGTAACATTTGTAGTTATAAAATTATTCTTTTGTTCAAATTTTCCACAATAAATAACTGTTCAACAAAGACATTTAATATTTATTTTTAAAATAACAAAAAATTGTGCACATAATTAGTTACGATGGAACTAAAAATACCATTTTTTTCTATTCAATTTAAAGTATCTATTTGTTAAAAAACTAAAATGTGTTAATACAATAAAAATATTTCTTTTGAATAGTCAGAAAATTCACGGTTGAATAAAATAAATATATTAAGAGTTTTCTACAAAATTGTATGTAGTCTTGAAATTCAAAAAAATACAGATACCTGTTACTAATGTTTCCCCATATAATGCTTTGAATTCATCAAACTGACTTCCATCAACAATTCTTGAAATTACCTAACATAGCAGACAAAAGATTTATTCAAATATAATCTAATTTCTAATAAAAGTTTAAAGCAACATACTAAAACAAAATAACTTTTATTTTCATATTAATGCATCATGTAATTGTATAAACTTTTAAAATTATACTTTCAAAAGCATACATATTAATAAAAATATTAAATAAGTATATAGCAATTATTATTGAAAAATGAAATAAATAAAAATTTACTTACTTCTCTTACATCAAAAGTCTTTTTTAAATTTGCACCTACAATACCATACAGATCTTCAGGAGAAAATTTAGGTTCTTCTGGTGCAATGACATTGAGCTAAAAATTAAAAATATTGATTAATAAAAAATATAACATGATTAATATTTTTGTCTACTTGATTAATAAAAAGCAATTGTATCAATTGCATTACATTAAAATCAATAAAAAAATTTAAATATGAATAATAAAAATTTTAAATATTAAAAACAAGTTTATCTATTAAGATCATAATACAATGTAAAAACAATTTTGTTTCCTGAAAAACACATTAAACATTTTTTCATTACTGTAGAAAACCATATGAATCATATAGAAAGTACATTATTTTGCATTTGATGCTCCTGGAATTAATTGGAAATTAAAAACATTCTAACACTATATGATCCCAAACAATATCAAAATCATTAACAAAAATGCAAAATAAAATTGTATACCACAAACATTATATGAATCTTTAATTATAATGAATTTTATTTGTGAAAATAAAAGATTTCATAAAATAATCTTAATAAATGAAAAATATTTAATTTTAAAACAAGATCAAAGCATCGTGTTAATTCACAAAGAATACCATAAGACACATTGAATTTTAATATTAATCGATATTTTTATCGTAGAATATAACATGAAACAATTAGCAGGATGTTACTGGAAAATGTGCGCTTAATCATCAAATGTATTTATTTCATTACCCACAGAGGATGTTCTATTTTTTTTAATGATTTTGGATTTTCACTATAAATTAAATTTAAATGAAAAAAAAAACTGAATTTGCATCAAATCAGAATAAAGTTTAATTATCATGTGCATCTCTAAAAATTAATCATTGTTTTAAAATGTCATTGGAAACTGAACAATGGCTCAAATGCTAGATTTTAAGCTTTATGAAGATTCTTATTAAATTACTAAAAAAAAAAGATGTGAAAAGTATGGTTTTTAATATTTCTATATGTAAAATAAATGACATAATTAATTTTTAAAAAATCACAATTTCTATTTGACTGGGAAAAGGCAAACAAAATTAGGGGGAAAAAAAAAAAAAAGAAATTTAATCCCCCCAAAGAATTACCACAAAATCTGTCTCTTATAAAAACTCAAAAAATTTATAAAATATTATTTAAAGCTAATCAAAATGAAATTATGTTCATTAGCTAATGCCAAAACATGTTTCTCGGCATAAAACTATGCACAGATTCATGAATGAAAACTCTTTGGTAGATGAAAAATAGAAATATGTAATTACAATTGATGAAGCTTCGATTTATTTATCTGACTGCAAAAGAAAAAGATTGCTTTTCTAATGAAAAAAGAGGAGAAAAAGGGAAGTTTTATGATTATTACTGGATTCTCTTATAATGGAAATTAAAAAATAACAAAAATAGAAAAAAATGTACAAATTAATTCAAATTACAATCAAAATTATTTCTGAACACTTATTTTCAAAAAGACATCTCATCACTTTACCCAAACAATCTTCATTATTAAAAGTTCCGTTATCCTAAACCCTTAGGCTTAGCAATCATACCTATAAATCTACTACTCTGTATTTGGAAAAATGAGAAATGAAACTGGAATTGTGGCTATTCCATTTAAATGTATCCCATCCAAATCGCCCAACATGTCTCCTATGGATTACTGTGCTTATGAACTTTTAAATCAAGTTTTTTATAAATGGCATCCTAAAAACATTGGATGGACTCTGGAAAATTGTGGTGGAAGAATGGAACAAAATCAGCCCTGATATTTAAAAAAAAAAAAATCTCTTCTATTTTGAAAATCAAGATGTATAGTTTAACAAAAGAGTTATCAGGTTGAATATATTAGAAAAGTTAAAAAATATATATTTTTAAAAATCTTTGCAAAAATGTGTGAACCTCTGTTTATATAATGTTAAAGTTACCATTCTTCTATAGTTTGATTTTTGTGTTAATATTTATGTTTGGTGACAAAACAGCTTATTGCTAGCAAAAAAATTATCATACAGTAAAACTACTTCAATAATAATAATAATAATGTTGTTAGCATAAAGTACATATTACTAAAAACTCATGATCCTAAAATTATTCAAGTTTTTGAAGCATCTAATTATAAAAATTTTTAAATACAAAAATGATTAAATTTAAATAACTTTACAAAAATATATAGTCACTCAAATAAAGATTCATATTAAACCTACTTGTGATGGTTTTCTCTTATTAAAGTTTTTTGCAATCCTACGAGTCAAATGCAAAGCATGTTCATCATCTGTTGCATAATAATCAGTTACTCCAGATTTCCTGTATGTATTAAAAGTAGTATATAAATATAGTAACAAAATTAAAATAATTTAAATCCTGTGCAATATTATATAATTTAACCCAGGAAAAACATTTTATAAATGAACTTAAATAAAATCTAAAATTGCAATTCAACTTTTTTTAATCAAAATTATAATTTTTTAATAATAAAAAAAAAATGATATTTTAAAATTAATAAAAACATAATTTTTTTTAATTTAAAATGTGATATAAAAAAAATAATAAATTGGAAATTTGTTAAAATTTATTTCCTAGACTTTTGCATAGATAAATCCTAACAATCATAGTTAATTTTTAAAAATTCAGAATTGAATTAAAAGTAAAAAGCTATAATTTTATCAATTAATTTAAACTATACTAAAAGAATTCTAAGCACATAAAATTTACAAATTATATTTCTAAATAAAGAAAGCCTTTTAACTTATTCAGCAAAAAGATTATTCGATTTATAATATAATTTATAAAAAATATTCAGACATAATATTTTTATAAAAGTACAAAAATCAAATTTAAATTAGGATTAGATCAATCAATGTAAATTAATTAAAATTATTTTAGTTGAATAAATTTTTTTTTTTCAAATATCTGTAATGTTAAATTTTTAAAAAAAGTTTCTTTTTTAAGTCAGTTTTCATAATTCAAAACAGATATTCACCTGCAATGCAAATCAGCCCCTCCTAATTGTTCTGCAGTTACTTCTTCCCCAGTGGCAGCTTTAACCTAGAATGAAAAATATAATAGATAATTTGAGGGAATAATAGTCTTCATTGTAATGCATATGAAATAAATATTGCAAATCTCAATGAATGGGGGTTTTTAACTGAAAGTGATATATATATATATATATATATAATAAGTAATAAATTCAAACATAATTGATCCTAGTATTGAAAAATTATGTAAATTATTGGTGAAAAAATTAATTAATGCAAATTTAATAGAATTTCCATTAAATTTTGAATACTAATACTAATATATGTCACAATGTCAATAAAAATATTGATCGATAGAATAATTGATAAAAAAATAATACAAAAGAATTAGATTTTATTTTATTACATCATATTAATAAGGTCAATTATAATTTTTAGAATTTGAAAAGATATGCAGATTTGCTTTTTTTCAGCAATCAATATTAATACATGTACATAAAAAAATTCTATAATAGTTAAAAGTCCAATTCTTATAATAATCTAATTTTTGACACATTATGCATTTATTGTAACTGTGTAAATTGAAAGCAAAAATGTAAGAAGATTCAAATGAAAAATTTTCCTTTTATACATGCATTAAATTAAACGAATTAAATATTCATAATAAGAAAGATTACCAAAGGTGGGCCAGCAAGAAAAATTGTTCCTTTCTCTTTCACTATGACACTTTCATCAGCCATAGCTGGTACATAAGCACCACCTGCAGTGCAGCTGCCCATTACAACAGCAACCTGAAAGCAAACAGAAAAGTTGTCATAATCATTGAAAATTTGAAATTTATCACTCTCTAAAATGAATATTGGTAAGAAATTAATATAAATGAAAGTTTTATTTGCCTGTGGTATGCCTTTGGAAGACATCACAGCTTGATTGTAGAAAATTCGACCAAAATGTGAAATATCAGGGAAAACTTCAGCTTGGCGAGGTAAATTAGCTCCACCAGAATCAACTAAAATATAAATTATTAGTAATTAAATGTTATTTTACAATAATTGATAAAAGAAACTTATTAGAGAAAGGAAACTGACAAATTTAGATATGCATCAATAATTGGAAAAGAACTAAATAAATATTGTGATACATAACTTCCAAAAGTATATCTTAAAGTAACAAAAAACTTCAAAATAACACCAAATTTAAAATTGTACACAATTAAAAAAAATAATTTTTATAACAATTTGCATAAAATTATAAACAATATTACAGAAAAAAGTTACCATAATTTTAAAAATGTATTTCATTACAAAATTTTTGTATTAAAACAAAAGTATTATTAAAAGATATGAATAAAAATGTTTTACATCAAAATAAAACATTTAAAAACATTAATTACTATTTTATTAAAATTTAAAAATTGCTACACTTACAATCTCTAATAATGTCATAGAAATTTTAACTTCTACTATTTTGTTATAAATTTATTATATTTAGTTTAAAAACTTAAATAATTAAAAAAAAAAAAAAATACAAACCTAAATAAATGCATGGAAGGTTATTTTCATGTGCAATCTCTTGTGCCCTTAAATGTTTTTTTACGGTTAAAGGGTAATATGTTCCTCCCTTAACAGTAGCATCATTAGCAACAACTACACATTCAACTCTGAAATTCATGTTAAGAAGTCTTATATTAAAATAAGTTTTTGATTTGTATTACAATAATGTAAAACAATCAATTATAAAATTTAAGTAATTATGTAAAAAATTTAATTTGAAAATTTTCTTTTCTGCAGAAAAAGAACACACAAATTTCCTTTTTCAATAGGGGAAAAAAATAATAAATAAATAAATAGAAATTATCTATATAATGGAAACTAAAAATTCAATTAAAAATATACTTATTTGTTTATAAATACCTAAATAGATATAACAAATTGATATTAAAGTTTGGTTTAGAGCTTCAGTGGACAAAATATACAATTAGTGAATAATTTTCATTGTAATTATTTAAAGCTCAATAAATTATTCTAGTGAACTATGACATTCAATTTATGTTAATTACATAAATCATTTTAAGAACTAATTTTTTATGCCACATTATTTTTAAATTAAAATGACATAATTAATTAATAAAATTACAAAACATGAAATGTATAACACCTTTGTTTTAAATGATTATTAACATTTACTGTTTTCACACCCTGACTGCTCAAAAACATCTTGATTACATGTCACAGAGATATTTTTTTGTATTAACTGCGTTCTAGCCACTAATTACTTGTAGTAACCTCCAGATGTATTAATATCAATGATGGTTCATATTAATTGCATACTTATATTAATATCTACCAATGGTATGCATTTAACACAAAAGTATTGTAACATGCAATAATAATACAGTTAGAATTTCCAACTACATAATATATATATTATATATGTACTAGAAGACCCGGCCACGCGTTGCTGTGGCTTTCTTGTATTTCGTTCAATTATTAGATACTATAATTGGTATTGTTAAGGAAGTGATTGGTAAAGAATGATGAAAAGATCAAATTAAGCTTCAACGAATAGAAAATGTTTAATTTTTATTAATTTAATGAATGAGGTAGATAATGTTGATTTTTAAGACTGTTTTATAATTATTTTACGTAATATAATTTTTAATAATCATTACTTTCATTTAACTAAGAACTAAGCGATGAACAATATTTCTTGTTAGTCTGTCTTTCGTCAAAATAAATAAATTCGATGGTTTTCGAACACGTGAGCATGCAACATACAGCTGCCCATGGGAGAAACACGGATTCTGAGGTTAGATTTTTTTGGTGGTCGTTTACTGAAAAATGATAATTGAAAAAAATACAATACAATTAAAATAAAATCGGGATATAATAAGAAAAGACTTTAAAAAAAAAAAAATTCACAATAAAATACAAATGCAAACGATCGTTTAAGGTACACGAACACCTTCGAAGGAATTTTTTTGAAATTTTTTATCTTTGTACACATTTTTGGATTGAATGTATCTAAAAACTAATGATTTCACATAAAAAAATTTCATTGTTAATTTTTATAAGCTAAAATAAGGGTAAAAATGGCCAAAAATTGATACTGTTACAAAACCTGAAATCAAATCAATATTTTTTTTTTTAAATTTCTAAGTTTGCATTTGTTTGTACAACATTTTACAGTGAATAGGCCTCTGGTAAATTTATATCTTTATTATTTATTATTTTGTGCTAGTTTAAATGCTGTCGACACAAAATTCTTCCAAAATTTGCATGTAATTCCAAGTTTAACAATTGAAATAAAAAAATATTTATGTAGCTATAATCATTTCAGATGTCTATTCCCTGTAAATATTTATGAAAAACATAAATACAAAGTTTTGTAGTATTTGGGTCAAAATTACTTGTGTTATGGTGTTTCACATGAAAACAAAAAGCATAAAAATTCATTCTGAGAAAAAGCTAAAAACAACTTTTAATTAGATATATTACTTTTAAAAATGTTGTAAATATATTAAAAATGATATTGAATTATCAAGTTCATAGTCTTATTTATTAAAAAATATAGTTTTGTTTTTCCTTTTAAAGCTGTAAATATTTTTGAGCTTTGTTTTGAAAAAAAGTTAAAATTTGCTTGACAAACTTTTTTTTTACAACTTCCTGCTACTATTTGCAAAGGCTTTTTAATATGAAATGACCTGAATTTAAAATATTTAGCCTTTTGCAAGTGTTTTGATTAAATATATTCAAAACCTTTGAATTTTACATAAAAATATCAACTTTAACTATTCTTTATACAATTTATTCTTTAAAATATGGACAAACATTGCAAAAAAATGTGATATTGTTGCAAAATTTTATAATTCAAAAATAAATAAAACATGAATAGTTTTTTTCCTTTGCAAGTATTTTTATGCTGAGAATATCCTTCTGTAGGTAATATACTGTTTTCAAATTTATATCTCAATTATGTATACATTTTTGTATGCTTAAAGTTTGTCGACACAAACTTTTTTTTTACAAATTTACAAAAATTCTTAGTTTAAAAACTAAAATAAAAATAATTTATGAATTTAGGTTAATTTCCATGTTCTATTCCTTTCATACATTTAAAGAAAACTTTTTACATGAAGTTTCAAAAGCATTTAGAACAGAAATATTGTTATTGTGATGTTTTGAATGAATACAAAATGCATAAAAATTCAAATAAGAAATAATTAAAACCAATTTTTAAATATAAATAAAAACAAATGTACATACATAAAAATGTTATTGAGCTTTAAATTCTCCTTTTATTAATATAAACACTTATTTATTTGTTTTGTTTTCTTTAAATAACTTCCAACTTAAAAGTACCATTTATCAATTTTTCTTCGACAATATTCAAATCACTCAAATTTATAACTCAAATTCTTTGTTTTTCAAAAAGTTTTTAAAAAAAAATGTCCTTGATTTTCAACTTGCAACTATTATAATACCTTTTATAAAATTTTAATGTTATCATTATATCAAATAATTGCAGAGTTTACTTCATTTTCACACTTTTCAAAAATCCTTAAAATTCATCATCTTTCTTTAAAATTATATTGTCTATATTATATTATCTTGTTAGATCACATTTCATTTTAGAATTCTTAATCAAATACAACACATGTTGACAAACTTTAAGCATAGAAAAGTTCAATGTTTTGATTCACAACTTTTCATTCAATATATTTTATTCCAATTCAAATTTAAACTTAGAAAATAAAAAAAAAAAAAATATTGATAATCAAATCAGGTAATACTTACATACATTTGATTTATTTCTCATAGAAATAATATAAATTTCATACAATATAATTTTCACAAAATTTAAAGTAGTACATAAAACAATAATATTCAGAACATGAGAATTTTACGGTTATGTAGTACAGGCATCGAGACACGGCGCCATCCTTTTATTGTGGTATATCTTTCGTCTGTGGTGGAAACAAACTTTTACTCCAACGATGAAATTAGTGCAAATAAGAATTCTGCAATTAATTATCGAAATAGCAATAAAATAGTCATTATATTGTTCGAAAAATGAAGCTATGAATTCCTCTAATTGCAGTATTGCAACCCTAAAGAAATTGGCTAAAATTCAGGGTTACAAGATTGGCACCTTCCTCAATGGTAGATTTTAAACGATTTTGCAATTAAATACGAAAAAATCTGAATAAAAACTATCCTATCTCTCAAGTTGGAACAAAACACACATTTAAAAAAAAAAAAATTTAAAATCGGATGGTTAGTTTCGGAGTTCATCGCAACAAACATCGTGACACGAATTTCAGCCATCTTTATTTTTCTTAGAACAATAATAAAGTTGCCAATTTTGCTTAACTAAACATTAACAATACATTGTTGCCACTACATTGGTTTGCCAAAGAAATTTTTAAAAATATTTAGGGGTGGGCCACCCTTATCACTAAAAATAGATTACGACCGATTCGCAGAGACCTACCAAATATGCACAAAATTTTCATAAGAATCGGTCAAGTCAAGCTTCGGAGGAGTTTGGCAACAAACACTGTGACACGAGAATTTTATATATTAGATGTACTTTTCCTTCCACAAATAAAATTTATTGTGTTTCAATGAATAAAGTTTTTGAAATTTCTAAATAAAAACATTGTTGGAAATATATACATACGTATTTTTCCTTCCATAAAAAATTTATTGTGTTACAATGAATAAAGTTTTTGAAATTTCTAAATAAACACATTGTTGTCAATATATACATGATGTTTTTAATAAAGATAATTGTATAAGCTTTAATAAACATTACAAGTTATTATAATACTTGTAATTTAACACACCATAGATTACACTACACCATCAATATCTACAAAAGAAATGTTAGTAAAGAATGAATAGTTAGCAAAAATGTAAAAGAAAAAAAAATTTAATGAATCCCAGCATCTTTGTGAAAATAAACATTGTCTACGCTCCCAAACTATTTCTACACACAACATTATACTTCCAAATATATTTCTATAAATAAAATACAGAAGAAATATATTAATAGGTAGACAAAAGTTTTCAAAAAAAAAATTTAATTCATCATTGCAAACCTTTATTTTCAGAAATTAATTATGGGCAATGAAAAAGCTGATATACTGCCTATAAAAGGAACTTTTTTGTTAGAGCAATGCATTAATTGACAGCTTTCATTTCATATGAATAAATTGCTTGTTAACTGACTCTAAGAAAGATGAGATTCAATGTGCTATACATAACAGATGGAGAATTCTGAGAAAAGAGAGAACTATTTCTAATTTTTAGAGAAAGACAGCGATGGTTCTATTTAGATATTTGACTGGCCATGACTGTTTAATAGCTTTATAATCCCCATTATTTTCTGCAAGATATATAAACTAATGGAGCTTCATATTTCAAGGTTGATAATTGACAACCATATTCTGAAAAACCCTTCAATTACTCAACTATACCAATGATAAACAAATGTGGAAGATTTAATCTTCTGTCCACATAAGCAAAAGGTAAAGAGTCAAAATGTGGAAAAATTAGCAGTTAAGAAGAGATATTAAAGTGTAATGTAATATTATACATAATGTACTAAACTAATGATGAAGCTAACAAAATAATAAATTTGTATGATAAATCTTAGAAGTAAATTAACTAAATACTGCTGACATTAAAAGATGTATAAAAATAATCAAATCATTTAACGAATTATCATATTACTGTTGTAATCTTCTTATACATATTTTTAGGTTTCCATTTTGACAAAAAATTACAAAAAATAAAAATTACACAGAAAATTCTACAATCTATACTTAAATATCTAAATTATATCAAAAGATATCTTTAGTTACATATTTTAGTTATAATTATCTTTATCTTGATATCTTAGTTAAATAGTTGATTAATAAGATGATATCTTAGTTGATATAAAGAATGGATGGTCAAGATATAATGAATAGCAAATACTATAAGAACATACATGTCATATTTTAACACACACAATTTTGTTTTTACCCATGAATGACCCCAATGCCTGCAATTATACCAGCAGCTGGCACTTCTTCAGATCCATAAACATTATAAGCTGCTAACTGTCCAATTTCTAAAAATGGTGACCTATCAGTAGAATAATATCGTTAAGAATAGAAAACTTTCACAAATGTTTCACAATAAGAACTTATAGAGATTTATTTTTAATAATACATAAACACTTTTAAAAAATATAATAGAAGTTCACATAATTTTTTCAAAAGATTATTTTATAATACAGACCAATAAGTTATGACACAATAAATTGATAAAACATCAATAAAGTTCTTGTTTAATTTAAAATAATGAAAATTTATAACTCATTTGTATAGTTTCATAATTTTCTATTTAATAATTTGGTTTTTATTTATTTTATTTTATCAAAAACTTTAAAAAACAATTAAAGAAACAAAAATTGTTTATGGTATTAATTATGAAAAAAAAATTAAAAATATAGCTTAAAAAATCCTCTTAAAGAAATAAAACCCTATTTTTGCCAAATGTATTAACACATACATTATTTTGTGTTAATTTAAAATTAAATTCTAAGAAATTTGAAATTGTATGAAAACAGAAATTATGAAGCTTATTATATTGATCTATTTACTAAAGATTCTTAAAACAGAACACTAAAAGTCAATACCCCAAGTCAAGTAAATTCGTAATTCTATCTCTAGCAAGCATTTTGCCTTTTGAAGTGTGACGAAGTATTGCTTTTTCTCCTCCCCCCTTTAAAATGAAACAATATTGCATTTTAATATATAATATAAATAAATTAAGAATTTTTATGATTTTTACTTTAAGTTAAAATGAAATAATTTAATTAAATTTTTAACTAAGCTCTTTAATAACATATACAAACAAAAATTTGATAAATATTTATAAAGTATATTAAAAGCATATAATAAACTTTATTTTACCTTTAGATATTTTCTGTACAACTTGCTTCAGATCTTTTACTAAATCTAACATTTTTGAATGATTTTCCTAAAAGAAAGCAATTTATTTAAAAAGACAATAAAAAAAAGCAAATTGAATGTTAGAAAAATTATTAATAAAAGAAAAAATATATATAATTTGAAAAAAGGCTCATATCACAGTATTATAAGTGAGATTATGAAATTTTTTTTTTTTACGAACATATTATATATCAATTGAAGCTAATTGAATTTAATTTTAAAAATTTAGAAATCATTTTTTAAAAATAATAAAATTCATATAACTCATAATATAAAGAAAATTTTCTAGTTTTCATGTTACACATAAACAAACAAGATATTCCAAATTCTTCCTTTATGCATTTAAGCAGTATGCATAAATGCATAAAGAAAATAAAAATGAATGTAAAAAATAATGCATAAAAGTAATACAGTCCTATTCATTTATGCATACTGCTTAAATGAATAGGACTGTATTAATTTTTACATTTACTTAACAATATACCAAGAGCGAAACTGTATGAGGGAAAGGAAATGGTACACTTTTGAATATTTAGAGATAATCTCATAAATAAATTGAATATTATATTTTTTATTTCAAGCTATGTAAAAAAATTTTTAATGAAAATTATTAATTTGAAAATTGCTTTTTATTAATCAAACAATTTAACCAGTCATTTTATTTCATTTAACACCATTCAATTAATAATTCAATTCACCAACCTTTTGAAATATATTAAATAAATTGCTCTAATTCCAATTGCCCATATAAAGACTGTAAAAATGTTTTGTGTTTTAATGTGTTAGAAAATAATTTAAAATGTATATAAAAATGTTCCATATGAGAAATTCTAAATCTGATAGGCCTTTTATTTTTTGATACATGATTTCATGTACAACAAAAACACTGGGTAAAACAATAGCTATTTTATTTTAATGAATATAAGCTTAAAATTTAATACACATTCAATTGAGCAGTGTTTTCAAGGTTCACATTGTAAAATAATTCTCAATGTATACTTATAGCAGAAAATTTTAATTAATTAAAAAGTATATAAATCCCTCCCTTTAAGTATTATGCTATGAAAAGTTATCTTTTAATCAATACATTTAATTAAAATACTAGAATATATTTAGCAACTAAATATTATTATTCAGTATGATATGAAAGAAAATATATATATCAATATTTAAACATATTAAATATTTCAAGAAGCTTTAATGCTTCCAAATTACTTGAAATTCAGATGAATGTCGATCAGGTTCTGATCCAATAATAGAATAATTATCATAATGATATGTCCTTTGAAACACTTTTTGTTGATATAAATAAGCATTTCTGGGTACAAAAAGTTTATTAAATTTCCCAGGAAACTGTCTTCCAATAAAATAACAGAGTTTCATTTTAGAAAATACAGTTTGCAATCTGTTGGGGGGAAAATTATCAATTTTAATTGGAGTGAGGGGGAATACTTTGATCAACATTACTTGAAGAAATATTAAAATGATTGTTTACAATTTGAAAGAATTCACGGTTCCAGTGAAAAGAATTACATTGAGAACCAAATAAATTCACTTCGTCATTTTATTTTATATAATAACTAACATTCAGTTAGTTCAGTAAATTTTAATTTAAAATTCATTTTCCGCTAATTTATTAGAAGAATTTGATTTAAGTAAAAGAAATTGCAAATTAACTAATGAAAAAAAAAAAACAATTTTATCCTTTTTTTCGCCACGAGATGGTGCCACATGCTGTATTCATTGGTATTATTATTTGGTTTTTAATTTCTCCATAAAATTTTTTTCACCTATTTCAGTCTATTAAACCTTTTAATTAAATTATACTAGTTTATCATTCACTAATTAAAATCTAGCTTTTTATCATTAATGTATAATATTTGACTTTAACGAAAGCATGTGACGTCGTAAATCATGTTCCTTTATTTTCAAAATCTAATGATTTATATATTTAAAAACGTTAGAATAAAATAATGAAATTGTTGATACAACTGTAAAATTATATGTTTGTAAAGTATTTATGATGTCAGTCATCATATTTGGGAACATTTATATAATTTCATTGAATTTTATTTTTTTCGTGTTAATTTTCTCAGTTTTATCTTCTTATCTCACAGAGTGAAAACAAAAAAAAAAAAGTAATCCGTCAACAACATGCAGCCACCAGTGAGGATTGAACTCACGACCCCTGGTTTACAAGACCAGTGCTCTAACCACTGAGCTATGGTGGCTTCGATTTGTTTTGTAAAAAAATCAATAAATAAAACATCACATATTTCTCATAATCGGACGCTTGAAAATTGACTCCGTTATTTGTAAACAAACGGTGTTGAGGAGACATGTTGCTCTTGATGGCAATTTTGCTTGAATGTGTTTGAAAGTTATTAATTTGATCCTCTCTGGTGCGAAATAGTTTATAATTATTTTTTTGTGTTGTTTTTCTTTTTTTCAGCCTATGATAATCAAATTTTTATGAACTGTTTGTCCGTTGAAATATTACGTAGTTATTATCTCAGCAAAATTCTGATGCATAGCATTTATTACATCGTAATTTTTGATAAACATTTTAAATGTTTTAATTAACATGCCAGCAGATTTAAATCGTTTAACGGAAGGATGGTTAGAACTCGAAAGCGATCCAGGTAAATCTTTTATAAATATTGAAAATTATGTCGAAAATTATTTGGAGTGACAAATTATTAAATTTTGCTAAATTCATTTATTTAAATCGTTATAAACCATTCTTTTTAGGTTTATTTACACTTCTTTTAGAAGATTTTGGTGTCAGAGGAGTTCAGGTAGAAGAAGTATATGATTTACAGAAAACCATTGAAGGGGTAAGATAGTCAACATTAAAAATTAAATTATTAAAAAAAAATTTTTTAGATTTAGAATTTTAGGTCTTTAGATTTTATTTTCTATTCATAATATTGTATTGTCATTGGCTAAATTAAATTAGAAATTTTTCAATTATGGTAAAGAAAATTTAATACTTATATTTTCTTTCTCATAGTTATAAATTTTATTTTAAATATTAATGAAATAATTTCTATTTTATTATTGAATTTAAATATGAAGATAAAATTTTTCACATTTTTTAATATATTTTCTATTTAGTACTTACATTATATTTTAATTTATTAAGGATATTTTTTCAGTAAAATTTTTCTGAAATTTGGTACTAGAGTGTTCATTAATTTTCATATTCACTTAGGATTAAAAAAATATTATCAATGTTCTCATTAGCATAAATTGTTTATAACATACTGTCTTATTTATCTGATCCTCAAAACATTCAAATTAATACACAAACTTTTATAAAATAATAATTATACAATAAAGTCGGAGATCATTGTTTAAATTGAAAAGGTTACTCAGTTCATATTCTAAACCAATTACAAAAACACACACATATATCTATACTGCATATATAAATGAATTTTTATAACTTTAGAAACAATGTTTACTAAGGAGAAAGAATTCAAGCCACCAACAATTTAGATAAAAAGAAACTGTTATTAGCATACAAAAATTGAGCAGACCCAAAAATAGAGAGGCTACTAAATTGACTGCAAGGACAATAAACCAAATCATTATTGCAAAAGATGTTTCTATTTCATTTTTAAATCATGCAGGCATATTTTGACAAAATTGTAAGGATTAAGATTTTTATTGCTGTTGTTCAATTTGTTGTTTATATTTGGTAATCTTAGATAAAAAATAGATTATAAGATCTAATTTATTTTGATCTGAAATTTAATTGCATGTTTTATTTTAAAAAAATAATTGCCCTCTTATGACAATTAATGTCATTAATTTGCCAATTTGTCTGAATGTTTCCCATTGATGGCAGGAATTTTTCACTTCCCATTGCAATGTTATTGTAATTATTTATATTATTACTATAATCATACTACTATAGCATAATTTTATTAAAATAATTTTATATTTCAGGAAAAACGTTATTACAAAACCAAAATATAAATCAACTTAATTTCAAATTATTTAATTTTGACTAAAAAAATTTAATTTAAATAATGCAAATTCAGCATTACTTAAAAGAAAATTTTTATTGCATTGTTATTTTTACTACATCTGCTAACTAAAAATAACTTTTAAGATGAGTAATGTAAAATAAATAATTACACTATTTTTTTTTTTTTTTTTTTTTTTTTTATAAAATAATTTTAAAAAACAGTATTTTTTTTTTTTTTTTTTTAATTTGTAAAAAAATTACCTAAAAGTAAAAAAGTTATAATAAAAAAAGTTAGTTCAATTTTTTTCCCCATAAAATGCATGATTTGCACTAAGTATTCTCACTAATTACATATTTTAAAATTTATTTCATTTTAAATTTCAGAAATATTAAATTGAATATATAGTACTGACCTATAAATATATTTCATTTTATATATATAGACCAGTGTATGGATTTATCTTCTTGTTTAAATGGATTGAAGAACGGAGATCTCGCCGTAAAGTAACTGCTTCTGAAGAGAATTTTGTTGAAGATGAAGAGACAATTAATTCAATTTTCTTTGCCCAACAAGTAATTAATTCATTATGCTAATTTTTATATAGTGTTTTTTAGTTCAATCAAATTTTGGTTCTACCTTATTATTGAAGCCTTAATAATTAATAAAACTTATCAGCAATAATTTGCCACTAAAGCTGTTTTGTTGATTCTTTAAGTTTAATTTATTAATAGCAATTTTAAAATATTAATTCATATTTGTTATAATTTTTTGCATTTTTTGTAATATAGTACAAATTAGCAATATTATCAGTATTATGTGTCACTACTGTGACTTTGTCGTTAGCTGATGCACAATATAGTTTTGGCCAGATTAGCAAGTAGCCAAATTGAATGAATTCAACAGTTGAATAACAGAGTAAAAAGTTAGAGAGATAAGAGCTTTTAGCTACAATAAAATTATTTATATTTTTTTCATAACAAAAAAATTTCAAATGAAATAGATGAAATATTCTACAATAACTGTCAAACTTTTACTTTTAAAATTGGTTTGCACCGCAAAATTTGACTAGCATCTCTAATAAGCAATCGATTCATTCATTTAAAGCTTTAAACTGGATGTTTACCTTTTTACAAATCAGTGATTTGTAAAAGGTAAACATCCAGTATAGTAGTCAGTCCATCCAGTATATGAGTCTATTTAACATTATTCTATATTAATTACAATTTTTATCATTAATTAATAGCAGTATTATTGCCCTCTTTATGTAAAAAATTTAATTACCTGAAAATTCAAAAAGGCCATTATTGCAAAATGTTTTATATTAACTTTCTGTGTAAAGAAATATTTCATAATTTACTGAATTTATATCTAATAATTTTTGTATAGTTATTTTCTTTTAATCGAAATTAAAATAATTTACTCTAAAAAGAAAATTTTTATATCTACAAACTAAAATTTTTCTAACATTCAACCAAAAGAATACTAAACTTAAAACATATAGTTATAGACTTTTGTATTATTTAAAGTTTTTTTTTATAATCGTGAGTTCTTCAATTTTTTACTTTTAACAAATATCATTATCCATTTGCAATTTTAAAAATTAACTTCATAATATAGAGAATATATTTAAAAAAATAGGAGCTTTTGAATATTGTGAATAATATGTTTATTTCATATTTAGATGGTGCCCAATTCATGTGCAACTCATGCTTTATTAAGCGTTTTACTCAACTGTCCTAAAATTTATCTTGGTCCAACACTTGCAAGATTAAAGAACACACAGCTAATATGAACCCGGAAGTAATATTTTTTACTTATTTTAATTTTTTTAAGTTGCAATTTATAATATTTTTATGATTAATTTCACTTTTAAATTATTCTTGTAGTTCAATGTCTTTTTTTTTTTTTTTTTTTTTTTTTTTTTTTTTTCAAATTGTTAGAAATACGTGAAAGTCGTTGAAATAATTTTAAATACTTTTCATACATAAATTTAATTTCAACTGTTGGCATGGTTCAGTGATATATTTAGAGAAAAGAAATGATTATGAATTTGGTTTTAAAATAAAATATTTTGTTTACATATATATAAAAATTGGGTAATGAGGTAATTAAATAAAATTCCAGTTTTGTAAATTAAACTGGAATTTTATTTAATTACCCTCATTATAAATATATGTTACATTATTTAATGCATGTTTATTGTTAGTTATAATTCTTAAATTCAATATTTTAAAATTGTCTATTATTTTTGTAAATAAATGAATTTTTCAAGATGATTAAAAAAATTAATTAAATGAATAATATATGCCTTTAAGACCTGGAATTTTTTTATACTTAAATTTAACCTTTTTTTTTTTTTAATTTTTAGTAGACATTGAAATCCAATGATACTAAAAAATAATTAAAATAATCTATGCCCTCCTGACACATGGGGACACCAATACGATCATGCAGATTGAGCTTTTCCATGAAAAAATTTCAAAAATGCCTCACTTGCATGATTGTACATTCTCAGGCTAAAAGGTTATTTATAAATTGTTAATGTAAATATTTCCAAGTGTATTTTTAAACTTAATTTTAGCCAAATTTTTAAAAATTAACAAGTTTTTTAAAAATGATTGATATTTTTTTTCCAGAATAAAGGATATGTATTGGAAATACTCCTGAGCTTGCCCGTGCTCCATAATAGCCATGCAAAGTATGGCCATACTATATGCATAAATATATTTTTAAATACATTTCATGTTTTATCATGAATACTCAAAACTAATTTTTATAATAAATAAAAATCAAAGATGCTATAATTTTATTTATAAAAATTATTACATTTAATTTTTTGAATTACAGCTTTTATATTTATTATTATTGAGATTTTCTGCTCTTTGAAATTTTATTATATTTTTCAGACCAGAACCCCGAAATTTACATGAAAAATCACATGGTATATCAACAGAAGAACTGCTGAAGCTTTCCATTTTGTGAGTTATGTGCCCATTGGTGGACGCCATTGTTCGAATTAGATGGCTTGAAGCCATATCCTGTTGATCATGGTTAGTATATATTTTTTATTATTTAAATTATTTTATTACCAAATATTGCAATATTCAAAATAACTCTTCACAAATGTTATTTTTTATAAAAGGTAATAAAATAAAGCACTGCAGATAGAAAATTCATCAAAATATTAATTTTTAAAATTATAATTGGTAGAATCAATGAATAAAAACTGCATACACGCTTAAAGATTTATCAATGCTTTTTTTTTTTTTTTAATAGATGTACTTTTTAATATAATTTTTTTAAGTAAATTTAGAATCAATTGATTATTATTATTTTTAAATAATTATTTTAAAATTCAAAAGAAAATATTTTCATGTGGATTATCTTAATATTTTGAAATGCTGTTATTGGGTGATTTTTAGAGAATTAAAAGAAAACGCTAATAAAATTATTGTATTTTTTTAAAAAAAGGAAATATTTAAAAAAAATTATGTATTGGATTTGTATGTATAGCAAGATTTTTGTTCTTTATTATAAATTGTTTTTAATTGTTGTGAAGTGTATTTTCTGTTTACACGTTTAAAAGAATATATGTATATTGGACTAGTAAAAATTTGTACTTAAATATTCTGCATTTAATCATATCTTTAAGCTTAGCTAAAAAATTAAGTATAAAGAATCAACATGTAAAAATAATGGCCAATGCACTGCAAATTTTAAAATAGTAAGGGTGGTATATGCTTATTTATTATTGTTAAGAATGGACAATTCATCTTGTTTAGAAATAATATTAACTCAGAATTAATTAAAATATGAATTAATTCAGAAATAAATATTAAAATTTCTCTTAGGTCCTTTTGGTAGAAGATGACTGACTGAAAAATTTCAGTAGGGTAATGACAGAGAGATTAGGACTGGCTACTGCAGGTGAACCTTATCATGATGTTAGATTCAACTTGATGGCAGTTGTTCCTGACAGGCGTATGCATATGAGCATAAGCTACGAACTTTTTGAAAAACTAACCGGCAAATAGTACTAGAAGCTTTACAACAGGTATGTAGTTTGTTATGTCATGATTTCATTATATATAAAATCTGACATGGGTCTTTATTTAAATTATTGAAAAGATATCTGTTTACTTAACATGTTAACAAAATATGTGAAAATAAAATTTTTGTAAGTTATAGAAATCAGTTTTATATTTTTATAATTCACTGTTACAATTTTAATTTGATAACTTGTCAATAACATTTGTATTAAAGAATGGAAATTTCTTAAATGTCTTTCAGAAATATATTTTTGTTAAATGATATATTCATGTCTAATATCTTTTAATTATTTAATTTAAGTACATGAAATTATTTTGAAGGAAAATTAT